>JACCGJ010004865.1:0-61311 GCA_013407085.1 Atriophallophorus winterbourni | reverse complement strand
CCAAGGCCGAAGTAGGGGGTTGGCTTAGGGGACCCCACCCGGAGCCTTTGACTCAAAAGTCTACCCGCAAGGCAGCGTTTTCCTTCACGAGAGCCGGTGACCATTTTGAGGGTTCTTGCGCCTCTCTTGAAGTGCCTCGGCGATTGTTCGAGTACGCCTCTCTAGCCTTTGCACGACCAGGTGCAACCTGCAAGGCAGCAAGGATTTTTCCTCAGGGTTCACTCCCGAAGCCTTTCCCGAAATCGGGTATGCCGCAAGGCAGCGGAGGTTTGGAATCAGGGTTTTCCTTCCCTTAGATGGACTGCCCTCTCAGGCTGACGAGCTCCATCTACCCGGAGCAAATTGGTTTTGAGGCGCCAGTCATCCGCCTTTGCCCCTTCTCCTGTCAGTAGAAGCAGTTCCGCCACGAGCAGGCCAGGAGCTGGGCTTTGGTTGTCAGAAGCTGTTTGAGACGCACGCCATATGGGAGCATTTTATAGACAGTGGGAGCTCATCCCCACTGCCGCCCCCGGCAGTTTTCAAGTTCCATCTTTAGGTTATCGATGGTTATTCTGACTTCATCTGGCAAAGGAAATGTTTTTTCTTCAACTGTTTGTTTATTTTATCTGAGAATGATGCTATCCATTGTGAATAATAAGCAAACATACCAATCACCCGATGCAGTTCTTTGGTAGTACGTGGGTATGTTCCATTCTTTCCGGATCTGATCTGATGATTCCCTTCGAAACCTTTTAACCCAAAAGACATCTCAGTTGAAGAGGTGATGCACTTTTTATCATTGAACGTGATTCTTTTGTCACATTTAAAAGCCATTCCAGCTTCAAATCATGTTCTTCCTTGGTAGTGTCGCATGCCGTTACGTTATCCATGTATGTATATGTATTTTTTGCTTTTCATGTTGTATGATACTACCGATAGTGCGGTGAAAACACGCCACGCCGTTAGTGACACCAAATTGTATGCGGCGGAACTGAAACAAACCCACACCGGTTTCGGAAGCAGTATAAGGGCGATCAGGACCCGCGATCTGAATTTGATGATAGGCAGATAAAATGTCCAAAGTACTGAAAACTTCAAAGTGTGAAATTTATTCAATCGTTTTGTCCAAACGTGGTAATGGGTAAGCATCCAAATAAATGAACTCGTTGATGGCTTGGCTGTAGTCGACGACCATGCGCCGTTTGTGATTAGAGTTCTTCGTAACGAGTACTTCAGCCCTCCACGGGATATCGATGGTTGAATTATACCTTCTTGTAACAAACGGTTGACCTCTGCACATATAAATTTTTCATCATTCGGGTGATGTCGCCTTGATTTTGTTGCAATCGGTTATCATACCGATAATTAAAATGACGCGAGAAGCTTCTGCTCTAATTACCATGGGATAAGTCTCGCTCCCATCATTATGAGATTATTAGCGTCCATATGTCTTTGAAGATTAACATCGCATAGGAAATCACCGATCCGAGAGCAGCAAGCTGGCTTCCGGCCTGGCAGAGGCTGTATCGACCACATTTTTACTCTTCGACAGATCTTAGAAGTTCGGCACTTATCGACAGCCGACGATAGCCATCTTTTTAGACTTCAAAGGATCATTTGATTCAGTCGATCGAAATGTCCTGTTTATCATTATGCTGTGCAAAGGCGTTCCACAAAATTATGTCAACATACTCCGTACACTTTATGCTCACGCATCCGGATGCGTTAGGGTTAACAACAACCTTTCACCCGAATTCCCCACCACAAGTAGCGTCCGACAAGGATGTCCGATTTATCAGTTGCTGTTTAATTTTGTAATTGATGACATCACGGAATTATGCAACGAAGGAGCCCCAGCTTTCGGAGTTCACATAATGCCAGACAGGAAGCTTCTCGATTTGGACTATGCTGATGATATAGTTCTGCTCTTCGACTTGTACACAAATGGACAGGCGATAATGAGCGAGCTAGCTATTATTGTGCCCGTATTTGGAATGCGTTTTGCACCCTCTAAATGTAGTGTCCTGCTGCTGGACATCAACTTTATTGCTTGACGACCAGGCGCTTGAAATTGTAGATCTTTTTATGTATCTCGGTAGTTGTATCAATAACTCTGCATCGTTAGATGACGAGGTTTCGGCACGCATTTCTAAAGCGACCGTAGCATTCCACAACCTAGGCCATCTCTGGCGGCAGAATGGACTGTCCCTGTTACTCAAGGGTAGGGTTTACAATGCTGTATTACTGCATGGGTGTGAAACATCGATCTTACGTAAAGAACACATTCAGCGTTTCCAAGTATTTGACAACCGACGCCCCGCAACATTCTAGGAGTTACCTGATACACTCGCATACGCAACGATGCTCTCCTAAAATGAGTTCTTTGGTAGTAATGTTTATATAGATAAGCAGATCAACCTGCGCAGGTTACGCTGGTGGGTCACGTTTTACGGATGCCGGACTACCGACTTCCGAAACGGGTTCTATTTACGACGCCACATCCCGATTGGCTTAAATCTCGTGGTGGCCAAACCGTCACATGGCATAGGCATTTAAAAACCCTTACTAGTAACCTTTCCAATGTTCGCGCAACATGTCTTCCAGTCTTGTGTCCCCCAATCAGATCTCGCAATGGCCAGTTACGCTTCAGGATATGTCCCGAAACCGTGTTCAATGCGGTCTTGCACTAAGCATCTTCTTGGAATGTTTGCTTAACCTTGTATGTTGTCAAGCGGAGTGACGAGAAAAAGCTTATTGTGATGCATGGTAGTAAAAGCTTCGAGGAAGCTGTCGTGCTGATGCCGCCCTACTCGTTCACGAAACTTATTTGAATCTACGTTGCGTTGAGACTGGACCTTGACGTGGTGCAGCGGCTTGCGTGCCTCGATGATCCATTGAGCTATACTGGGTGATGTCTTCGTGGCATCTTCAGAGTTACTCATACCAGGTTGGTCAATGGTGAGAAGCCAGACAAACACAGTCTCCTTGTTCCTCGTGGACATTGTATACCAGGAGAGGCGTATGAATCCGCAAGGATCACCGGCTCGACTGGTTTGGGATGATGTCGGGAGTCCCTGATTGGTCTCTACCTCGCGAATGGCTTGTGAACTGTATCTACAGTATCCAGCCCTGATAGGTGCGATCCATAATCTCACCTCATCCCAGTTTGTTTTTGCTTACTCTTATATAGAATCCGCATCTATTTAAGTCTCACCCTGCACGGATGTGCAATCGTGCAGCATTTCTGTGCTGTGCGGCTATCATCGTGCTAAATTGATTGACCAACGGTAGTGAGCTGCACGCGAGTACACGCTGGAGTCTCACTACCATTTCTATTTCTATTTCCCCTTCATATCTGTCTAGGCCTGGGCAACCTGACAGTATCTTCGCCCATGTGCAGTCTCTGACTGTGCGGCACTTTGCCTGGATCAGGCTTGTGCTTTCATACATGTCTCACCCTTCCCCATCTTTTAGCATTTTACTTTTTCATGGTTGTATGACAGTTAAGCATTCGGTACATGCTACGAGTGTAATGCTGTCTGTGATGAAGATGATGATGTATACCACCATAGAGTTTCGGACCTTATAAAACCAGGTAAAGTGCCGTGTTTTCTTGAAAGCTAATTTTCTAGCATTCAAGAAATTTCAGCAATGTGATTAGTGTACTGTCGCATATTGTGACAAGTTGTAGGCGTACAAGCATTAACGAAGAACATCTTAATGTGAACACCGAGAAATCTAATTTAAGGCTTTAGTTGCTAGTTTCTGGTCAACATTTGATGAATGAATGGATTTTAGCGCGCATCGAACAACAGACAGCATCGCCTCATACACTTACTAGCCTCGATGTAAATGTATGCTGATACTGATGTTCGCAAGAATCCTAGGGCAGGGTTTAGAGCGTACGGGCTGTTGTCATCCTTTTTTGCTATCTCTTGTGCGGCGGGTAGGGATGACCTGTTTCACCTATATTTTTTAAATCTGCGATAGAATATCTCTTAAAGAATGCTTTATCTGGTTTGAGGAAGACAGAAATTGAGTTGATGACTTAAGGCGGACCAAATATATGAATGTGGTGATATCGCACTTCTGGAGATGACTCTCATATGTTACCATGAACAACCTAGCATTCGATGCTTCAAGGTATTTCGTAATGCAACGGAGTGCCTCCGTTCTCCTCTTACATTCAATGATGAAGACTGCAGTGCTTTCGCCATGTCCATTGAACGATTGACTCAGCGCCCACGAAACATGTCCTCGATCCTAAATCTGTCGCACTTGCTGCCGGTTACAAGGCAGTAAACTGAATACCTGGATGTTAAATTTAAATGAAGAAACCCTGAGACTGTCTACCGTCTGCGTGGTATTATTATTATATTTGCACAATCTGATACAGATACAGTGCCGTTCAACATAAACAATGAGATGTACAAAGCGAGAAGAAGGGTACAAAGCGTTGTCATCGGCATCGTTGAACGTAGGCATGATACTACCCGGTTGAATACACCGAAGTAGGGGGCCTACACCGAAGTAGGGTTCAAAGGTGTTGAAGGTGGTTCAAAGGTGTTAACGCTACTGGATAACGATCTGCAACGATCTCGCCTCTGATCGACGCGCTTTGGGTGGCGTGATTCGAGGCATCATTAAAGCTAGATAATCCAATGATGTAGCCAGTCACACAAAATTGAAAAAGTGACATTAGTATGGCATGTGCATCGCATTTAACAAGTGTAAAACGCGTACCCATGACTGTACGGGTTTTCTCCAGAATTTCGTTATCTGCGAAGTCAAGCTAGAACCAGTGGATAGCATTGTTTGCCTCGTGAGTTGTATTTCTGCTGACTGTTATGTCGAGAACGAGATCTTACATCATGTACGCAAATCGGATGTAGCGTCACTACTCTCGTTATTATAAAGCTCGAGTGTCCATCACATTCGTGCGTGCCGCGCTTTTCCATGGTTGCGAAACCTGGTCTTAGCGGAAGATTTCCACCGGCTTTCTGTTTTTGACAACCGTTGCCTGCAAAGGATTACTCGCATTAGGTGGCAGCATTCTGTTGCTAATGTACATGATTGCAAATGGCTGTCAAAACAAAATCCAATGTTCTGAAGTATATGCTGACACCAGCTCGTTTGCGTTTGGTTGAGACACATTTCAAGAATGTCTCATCACCGCTTACCATACTCTGGTAGATTCTGGGGGAAACGGCTGGTGGATAAGCAAGACCTGGTACTGAGAGATAAAGAGGGCGCGCGTCTCGAATAGCATCTGACAACCAAGTCCAGCTTCTGGCTTGCACGATTGGCTCCTGGAGCCCGGCGGAACTTCTTCTACCAATAGGACAAGGGGCGAGAGCGAGTGACTGGCGTCTGAAAACCAGTTTGCTTCGGACAGATTGAGCCCGTTAGCCTTGGAGGGCACTTCATCTAAGGTAAGGAAAACCCTGATTTCAAACCTCCGCTTCCTTGCGGGATACCCGATCGCGGGAATGGCTTTGGGAGAAAACCCTGAGTCTCGTAGAGGGTTAGTTGGCGCACACCACCTCTTTCTGGCAATTCCCTGCTGCCTTGCAGGTCCCACTTGGTTTCGCAAAGGCTAGAGAAGCTGACTCGAACAAATGGTGAGTGGTGTTGGGGACGCCGCTTTGTACCCGAATTCCCAAGACACTTCATTGAAGCCGACTCATTCTCCAAGAGGAGATAGTCGCACAAAAGTAAAAGAAAAGTAAGTAAGCTGCATGTTGAAACACGCTGGAGTCTCACTGTCATTTTTATCTTTCCTCATATCTGTCTAGGCATGAGCAACCTGACAGTATCTCTGTCCACGCGGTGTCCATGACTGTTCGGCACTTTGCCTGGATCAGGCTTGTGATTTCATGCATACATCATAATACATTCCGGCTTCATATTGCTTGTCATTGTGTCTAGCTTCTGACCTGTGCTTTTTAATGATCATGATGACTCCGAGAGACTTGTACTTTGTTACAAATAGTGCATATACGTGTGTGTGTGCTAAATTGAACCTATTTTCAATTATAACTTCATGTTATTTATACTTCTATTCTCGTATGGTCTTTTTATGTGATTCGTGAAACGTTCATTCTATATTTTCAGCTTTAACTTTTGATGTATGTTTATCATCAGTAATGAATCCGTCGTTTCCAATATCGACATCTCAATCTGCTGAGCCAGTGCGTCTTTGGTCTCCTATTAACCCAGAGGGTGCACCGCATTCAACGTTTGCTTCTCAGTCAAGTCAACTCAAGACCAAAATGGATATCCCCGCGTACAACATTTCTTCACACGTACAGATGCCTGGCACATCCATTGTTCCTTCGGCTCGTGTTGCTAATATACCCCTACCACAGGTGGTTTCTACACAACTCGTCAAGCCGGTAACACCGTCTGAGAGTCCATCAGTCTTAGATTGTTATGCTGCGTTGCTTGGGTTAGCCGAGTTCTTTCGTACACTAAGTCCTCCCAACATGCGACTTGCTGTTCATTGCTTGAAGGCGGTGCTGCAGCTGAAGATACCAGTGAATCTAGAAGCTCGCACCCACCTGCAAATCGGTCGCCTTTTGTTCCATTACAGTAAAAGTGATGAACAAACCAAGTTTCATTTGGAAAAAGCTCGCGCACTGGGTGCTCATCTAAGAGCAAAAGATGATTCCATTAAATTTGAAGCGGCTGCACTGCTGGCAGAGTTTTTCCAGCGAAAGGTAAAAGACTCGTGCTACACTTTTTGCATTCATTTTCTTTTTTTCTTTTCTGTAACAAATCATTTTCTTTAGGTAAAACATATAACATAAAATACAGCCTGGAGGAATTAAATTTATAAAATACTATTGAGGCGCAGAATTGTTGTTAACAAGTAACCATTGCGTGTTGTCCTTTCTCACTCAATGTCAACTGTGAATGTACCTTCGGGGCACGTGATGAGAGCATACTCCATAACGCAGTAACTGATTATTCAATTCGATTGCGGAGTGAAAATATTTAGTTCCATGTCCATTTATTTGTCTATGCTTAGGTCATTTGTAAATTACCTATAGTGAAAGTTAAACTGTTACATCTATCGTTCGAATATGTTCCCAATATTTTACTACCATACACAACGACTTTCAACTCGTTTTCTCACTAAACCTTCATGCTTGTAGTACTTGCTTATCTCAACACCATACTCGAGTTAATTTTTTGATTGAAGCCAGATTTTTATTAATAAGTAGTATATGACGATCGAAAAGCAGGAAGGAAGTACACGATCGGTTTCGCGGTTGTTGCCGCTCATCAGGTATACTTAATCGTGACCTGACATTCAAACGCCGTTCTGGCTTTGTGCTAAACCCATTTATTTGCGAATTCCAGGACAAATCCTCATTTGCAAATTGAAATTTAGCTTCCGTTTGGAGACTAAGCTAAGTTCCACAAGCGATGCAAGCAGCACCGGTAACTGTTTGTAATCTTTTTCAACTTTCTACGATGGTTAATTTTTGATTGAAGCCATATTTTTATTAAAAAGTAGTATATGCTACCCTGGAAATCTTTTTCGCAACACATAGCTTCATTTCAACCTCGAAAACTGCACTGCACTTTCGTTCTACATACATGAAGGCGGTACTAATGAGATCAATAAGTGCTTACTCCCTTTTATTGGGTAGCCTCTTGGCCAAAGTTGTATGTAACTGATTCAATGAACTAACGACGAATAGATGGATTGAAGGAATAATATATTGATGTATGAATGGATCCAAGTCGCATGTGTGTGTTTATCTGTATCTACTCATGTACTCCTGCACGAATGTGCATTCGTGCAGCATTTAATTGCTGTGCGGCTCACATTGATTGGCCAACGGTAGTGGGCTGTATGCTGAAACACACTGGAGTCTCACTACCATTTCTATTCTATTTTGTCTCTCATCTGTTTAGGCCTGGGCAATCTGACAGTCTCTGACTGTGCGGCACTTTGCCTCGATCAGGCTTGCGCTTTCATACCGTACCATACTCATGTATGTGTATAGATATGTATGTATGTATGTATGCATGCATGTATGTATGTGCACGTGTATATATTTATGAATGTATTAGGAAAAGTACCACACAGTTTTGATCTGCATTAAGATTGAGATAATGCTAGGTTATCCGGGCCGAGACAACTATGTGGGAAATGAGTACAAGCATCGAGACTATAAATATTCCTATACGCATTTCATCATACATGGCATTCACTTTAGGTTGTTATTGTCTTTGTGGAATATCGAATTCACACACACGTGCACATCCTTGCAAAATTAGTGACGGTATACTGGTATCATAATCGTATTTATCAATTTTCCTACTTATTTTGTACAGGGCAAGCAGTATGAAGCAACTTGTATTTTGAACGACGCAATCAGACTTTCCAACAATAATCCCTACTGGCATTGTCGGTTGCTACTAGAATTAGCTGTAAGTTATTAATTGCTTTATCGTATGAATAATTATTTTTCCCGTCACAAACATTAAACATTTAATTCTGCCATTCAGCAAGCTCATGTAACTGAAAGAGATGTGAATACGGCGTGTGAAATTTTGGAAATGGGTTCCGAGTATGCTACGCTTCACAATTCCGATTACACTCGAGGGTTATTCCTTCTCAGCAAGTGCATGGTGAGATTATTTTATCAGTTCTATTCTACTTGTAATTTGCAAGTAGTCGCACTACTGTTGGTGTACACATCGAATTACTTGGTTGTGTATTTCTTTTATAGCTTAACCGTTTCGAATGCCTATTCTTACACGAAAGGTTTCTCATTATAGACATAGTTCCTTTTACTGCAGCTGCTACCCAACCGTACTTTGATTGCGGTGTTTGATGCAATCGTTCCGTACTATACTCGATAGCCACAGTCTGGTGTTTATTTTCAATCTCTAATACGAATTGCTAAAAATGTTGTTTTCGCCCACATGAAGTATCCAGCAACCTCCAGGGCTGTCTGATTGAATATTTTCGAGTTTTAAAACACTCCGGTTCCAGTATTTTATCTAATTGTCAGGCGAAATACGAAGTAAAGTTAAGGGTTGATCAGGCGCGTAATGCGTTTTTATAGTTGAAAGGCACCGTTTGGCGCACGCATGGAATCAACCCATAACTAAAATACGTGTTTACTAAGCAGCTATCCGCTCTGCACTACTTTATGAATGTAAGGCATGACCGCTGAGGTTACAGGATGTACGGTCTTGGGCGTCCGATATAATATTCGGGTTCTAACTCTGCCGTTTGACGCGGTGCAAATGAGTACTTCTGCGCCCCGTTCGCATCCAAAGACAGACAGACAGACTCAGCACTCACGAAACTTACCTGCAACCTTAAACCTCCTCATTCTTGGTGTCGGCGACAAGACAATCAATTGAAGACCTGGCTACCCGCTTCGAAGGAGTATATAGATGCCACGGCACTGCATGCCGTCTACAGTGTTCGAAGATGGAAACGCGACTGAATAACGATCTTGCCTCCGATCCTGTTCTTTTTTCTTCCGCATATCTGTTTAGGCCTGGGCAACCTGGCAGTATCTTAGCCCATCTGCAGTCTCTGACTGTACGGCACTTTGCCTGGATCAGGCTTGTGCTTTCATCATCTGCCTCCGATCGAGTTGCGTGTGCTAAGTTGATTCGAGGCAGCAATGAAGCCGACTAATCCACCCGTGCATCCAACCGCACAGAAGTTAAAGTCAAGTAAGGATTCGCCTATTAGATGGCACGCTACATTGCCGCAATTGTTTCAGAATCTTTCTCTGTATTATTATTTTTACACATTGGACAGATTTTACTGACGCATCTGTCTATTTGTTTCTTCGGTTTTGATTAGTCATTCATGCAATTTTCATGTTATCAGTGCCCTTAAACATATCAGCATTTTTGTATATTACCTAAACGTAACCAGTCCACGCTTACCCATACATTTTAGAATTGTTTTTTGTAGTTTAGCAGTGATTGTTACACGTAATACTCTCCTTGATAATTGTGATAATAATGACGCTTCATTCAACAAAATTGCTCTGGGGACCGACCGTTGTCATCGACGTTAAGTGCTGTTTTGTAACATTGTAATCGTCAACTGAAGTGTCCGCATTGGCCTCCATCGCTTACGTACCAGTTACGTTCCTCTTTTTCTTGCACAGAATCCATTTGATTTGTATTTTTGTACTTTGCGTTCAACATTTTCATTTTTCATGTGTCGTCACGTTTTTAGCTCCTATTGGCCAGTCGGCAAATTCCTGAAGTCACAACAACACTTACCACGGTTAGCAGTTTGTTGGATGGATTTCGTGGCATCGGATACCACTGTGAAGCGTTACGCGTATTTTACCTCGTGCTACACGTGTCTTACTATCTCATCTCCGGTCAAGCTAAATGCGCTCGCCCGATCCTTCGTCAACTTCATCAAAGCATCCAGCAGTTCGCCGCAATGGATGAAAGTAAATTTCTTATACATATAAAAAGTTGACTCTACGTTAATCAGATAATCCTATAGCATACATTGCGTTTGTATTACTGTGTGTCACTTTGCTAATTATTATTCTATCAGACAGTCAGCTTTTAGAGTAGGCTGCACTTGCGACACGAAAGATGTGTGTCAAAGAGATGAAATATTCCGACACTGATCACACGAAATAACAAGTGTTGCTCTTGACTACTCTCTTTAGAAGCGGAGTGAGTAGGGGCGATGTTTTCGGTTTCTAAACTAATATCATGCTGACACCTTGCAAACGACGCTGATTGACCGCGGCTGAACGCTGAGGGACCAGGTTATACGTGTTTACTATTTATCCACTGTTTCAAGGCTCACTGAACCTAATCTTACTGTCTCCACCTGATGACGGCAAACAGCCAGAAACCGGTAGTGGAGTGTAATTTCGGGGGATGTGAGCAACACATCACTTAAGTTGAGGGACAGTGTTCTTCATCATCATCATGAAGTACAAGAATGGAGAGTGTTTGTCTCGAATCAAGCTGTATGGTTGTCCGAAAGGTGTGCATTATATGGGCATCACGCGTTTGCGATGTCCCTCTACGGCTGGCCTTCAAAGAACGACCACCACGGCAGTATAATTTCTTCTAAACTCCATATGACGTAGCCTGTCGTTCTTCCTTTGGAAGTCACCGAAATGCCATTCGTAGAAACCAAAATCATTAAGCACATAAGTTTTTTGCGAACGATTCTAATAGCGCTCGTCCACGAGACAGAACAGACTGCGGTGTTGCCAGATCCAAGTATTATTTGAATACTGTTTATACTTTATTCTGTTCCATATACGCTAAGTGGTTTAGCTAGTTAGCTAGTTCATAGTTGCGTACGTGCTTGCAATTTCATTCTCCGAGTATTCGATTGCCTTCCCGTTTTCCATATCGGTTTATTGCTATGCTAATATTTTTGTTTCCTCGAATTCTCTAGGTTTGCTGTCATCGTTTTCTATTTTTTTAAATCCTATTTCATCAGTCTCGGACACATGTGTTACGAACGAAATTGAGCGGTTTCAATGGATGCCCCGCGAGCACATGATCATTCTGGTCTATTTGATCACGGCGATGCAATTCATGCAATCGGGACTGCTCGAACGTGCCAAGCGGTCCGCGGAAAAGGCTCTCACACAAATCGAAAAATTGTCCGTGTTCGATCCCAGCCCCTTGTTGACTGTGTTCCATTTGAGTCTTTTAGAGCACACGGCCATGGGTAGATTGGTGATGGGATTACAAACAGCCGCGGCGCAGGATATCGGGCAAGCATGTAGACTCTGTCAAGCTAATCCATCGCTCATGTACAAACGCTTGCCACAATTGCACACGTTGATTGGTCTGTATGCAATGTCGATGAATTGTATGCCTTACGCGGAAAACCAGTTCAAATATGCGTTGCGGGTGAGTCGCTAATCGTCCCAGTACATCACACGCATTATTCTAAATAAATTTTTCTATTGTGTGCAATGAAAATCGGAAAATCCACAAAGCACGAATGAACTGTAAAGGGTTTCACTGGAGAACCACCCGTCATATCTTGCAACTCGAGCAAGCAATGTGACGATTCGCCATCTCAATACACGGCGTCGGAAAAACAGCCTTAGATACTCGGTCGTTATATCAAACACTCGGTATGGTATGGTATGAAAGCACAAGCCTGATCCAGGCAAAGTGCCGCACAGTCAGAGACTGTACATGGGCTAGGATACTGTCAGGTTGCCCAGGCCTAGACAGATATAAAAAGAAAATGGAAATTGTAGTGAGACTCCAGCGTGTTTCAGCATGCAGCTCTCTACCGTTGGCCAATCAATTTAGCACGATGTTAGCCGCACAACACATAAATGCTACACGATTGCACATCCGTGCATCAAACACTCGAGGTCATTTCAAGTTACAACGGTCGGGCAGTTCTAATGACTGGGTATCGTGTGACTCAATCGGTCTTGCCTCATAGCCATAAAGTCATATAAGACTGACGGAATTTAGTAAACACGTTTTGATTTTTGAAAGTTGAAGCATGCTCTGGAGAATGCATTACACGCAGGATCAGCTCTTGAAATCACTTAATTTTTGCTTGACAATTAAATAGCATCCTAGAACTTAGTTTCTTAGTGACTTTGACGCGTAACTATTGGACGGATGATGTAAAATAGAGTGGCAATGCATATTTTTATGTATTGATCTGAAGATTGTCTCTTGTAACAAAACTAGCAATATGATCTAAAATCGTGTGCTGCATTCCAACATTGCCATCAAGAACGCTGACATCATCTGCCTAGTCTATCACAGAGACCTATCGAAATTCGCGCTCTTCGGTATTTTGTTATTGCCTAATCTATGATCCAGTCGACCACATGGCCAAAAAGTACTGGCGATGGTAGAAAATCTGTTTTCTGCCTAAAGATATGCAAGTTTACCTTCTACGGTGGTGTCGATTGTCACGACATCTTTGCGTTTCTTGTTCGGTTGGTAAAATATTATGTATACTTTTTCGATCCGGTAAGAGCGTTAAACAATGTCAGACATCAAGGTTGTACGACTATTCTGTCGAGGGCAACCTGACAGTATATCAGCTCACGTGCAGTCTCTGACTGTGCGGCACTTTGCAACTTGTAACCATCGCTATTGTACGAAGAACAAACCCGAGTTGAACCAATCGATTCGCAGTGTGTTCTTACATTCGTCCTTGATTTCCAATTTTGCGAACTCATCTGTGATATTTGCAGAATGTTATCATTTTTCTCTCAAGGCTGTTTGCTTGTGAATAATCTCTTCGCATGTTTTATTGAAAGCAAATTTATCCCAGAATGTGATATTTTAACTGCTGTGGCTGACCTTTCACCAAATGTTATTCACAGTCCGGGGACAATCACACTATCACGTAATCGATTTTCGACGTACATCCAGACTACAATTCGTTTGTCGTGTTGACAGGTTCATTTGCAACTAGATCAATAAAATTATTTTTGGTCAGTTGCTTGCTGCTGTCTATAGAACGGAAATAGGTTGGGATTTTTTCTTGTTCTTCAGTCCACCTAGATTTCATTCGCGGCCTGAAGTTGTTTGTCTTTTCTATTCTATTTCTATTTCCCCCTCATATCTGTCTAGGCCTGGGCAACCTGACAGTAGCTTAGCCCACGTGCAGTCTCTGACTGTGCGTCACTTTGCCTGGATTAGGCTTGTGCTTTCATACCATACCAGGCAGTGATTACGCGATTAGGTTCAGTAGGCCTTGATGCCGTGGTAAAGTTTTGAACAACGTTTGACTTGGAACGGCTGTTAGGCAGGGTTCGCATAACTTACCGTGGTGTTTAAACGGGATCTCAGTATTATAGCTGGATGAGCGTTCAAGCACTTGCATTTGACGATATCTTGTTGTTGCTCACATTCCACGTACTTGCACTGCACATTAGGTGGAGCCAGAAAAGTGAGGTAACGCATAGAAAACCGTCCTATTGCAAAGTTTGAGAGCGTAGAAATTTAGGACAAACCTGCAGAACAATGATTTTTAAGCAAACTACAAAAGCCCTGGACATTTAACACATGGCTTTTCAACAGCTAGCTCTATCGCTTCGGGTGGGTAGATCAAAGGGTTATATTTAAGCTTACGAAGAGCGATCCCGGTTTTTAACTGTTGACCAGACACCTGGCGAATAACGCTATGCAATCGGATGCGTTGTAGGAAAGATGTATCGCACTACAACTTGCTTGAGATTTATATCTATGGTTCATTTTAGACGAATAAGGTCCTTTCCAACAGGCGTCGACTCAGAAACATACTTAATATTCCTTGAAATTCACAATGCACCTTACATCCGTTTGCAACTGTGCCATTTGTGTCATTTCTCACTTGTCAGCTTCTAGATTTATTTCTTCTTTTCAGCTAATTTCTAACTCCCGATCTGGTTTGCCATCGGATCTGTCGGCCATAGCCAACACTGCACTCACCTTGAACGCATCCAATCGTGCATCCTGCCAGCCAGATGGTCCAAGAGATCCCCTGTCAGTGTTGATCTGTCTTAATTTGGCGCTTGTGCATATTCGCCGAGGGAATCCTACCGAATGCGACGTGAGTTTTTCACCGTTTTAATCTGTTTTTAATGTTCAAAGACGATCTAGCTCTGGACCGAGAATATCGTACTTATCGATCAATTATTCGCCCTAAATTGTTGTACGAATAAAACTTGGTCTCTTGGAACGCAGGAGATGCTCGCTATTGACACATTAAATGCCCGTTTTGTGCTGTGCAACGATGTGGTTTAGAACACTAGATCGGTATAGCTGATCCAACGCTGAAGATCGGTTTTGCGTTCAGACGACTGGAAGCTAAACCAGGATTTCTGAGCACAATAATGAAGTCAAACGAAGGTATGAAAGCACAAACCTGATCCAGGCAAAGTGCCGTACAGTCAGAGACTGTATGTGGGATGAGATACTGTCAGGTTGCCCAGGCCTAGACAGAGTCAAACGAAGACGTAGTAGCCGTCCGTGGATTAGGGCATACAAGCAGACGTGTTTGTTTACCGTTGGTGGTGTGAGTGGGCGAGATCAACACTCGGTAGTGGTTTAAAACACGAACGTAGTATCTAGAATATATCGTGGATGGACAAAGTAACAAATGCTCAAGTGCTTTCAAAGGCTGGTCTACAGAGCATGTTCACCCTACTGTGACAGCGCCGCCTGTGGTGGCTTGGCCACGCGTACAGAATGGAAAGTGGCGGTATTCCGAAAGATCTACTCTATGGTGAGTTGCAATCAGGAAGTCAACCATTGGGCAGACCGCACTTGCGCTACAAAGACGTTTGCAAAAGAGATATGATCCCGCGAGTTGGGAAGAACTTGCACTTGACCGCATTGTGTAAAGCGTCGTCTGCAAGCTGTGGAGGAGCAGATACAGCTCTTGGCTGCCTATCGTTGCAAGGCCTGTGGGAGAGATTGTTCCTACCGAATCGGACTGCTGTGAACATGAAAAATTTATGCGGTTGTGATGTACATCCATGGTTGACATCTACCGAAGGAGGCCAACAGCATTTCGGCTCGATGCGAACCAATCTCCAAATTCTGTCCGCCTTAATTTCTATATGTTTTTTATAATTGTGTATCATTTCTCAGTTTGACTTTACCAAGACAAATGAGGCAGTTCATCCACACCTGATCATTCATTGTTGAAACCAATTAATCTGTTGATTTCGTACAACTGACTTTTGCTTTGCAGCCCAAAAAGCTTTGATCGTTCATACTAAAATTACATCATATATGCGGTGCATCCGCTTCTCTAACTTTAACCACGTTTCCATACAAAATCGATTTGTTTTCGTCCTACGCATCACGTGATCTGGGCATCGATGGAAACCGAAATGTTAGTTAATCTATCGTTCGACTAGAAAGTGTCGTTCTGTCTACATGTCCGGGAAAATCAATAAGCATTTATAGCTACGCCATCCTTATTTTTATTGTATACAACCGCACCTAGACTGACCACTAATCAATATCCTGCACACATTTTATTACCACATTTTCAAAGGTATTCCAGTCTGTCTTGTCACCAGCACAGATCCTACGATAAACATGTGTATTCGTTATTTAGGGTCGATTTGACCGTATCTCGATTAGTGTGTCAATTCATGCTCCGCAATTTGCGGTTGTGTTGCTTCCGCGGTTATGCAGTACTCTTGAATCGCACTGCAGCAATTTTATAAATTTATTACCGATGGTAATGCACTGAAGTCAATTACCGTTGCGGATTTTCTCTATTTACGAACAGCGATCGATTGATCGATTGACTAGGTCTGGGAAATGAAGATGCGGTACCTCGTTTCCGAATTTTCTCGTTCATAAATCTTGAATTCAAGACTGATTTTCACGTTGGTGAAATAAAAGGTGCACAGTGATTTTGAAATAAAAGAAAGGTTAATGTTGGTGCATGAATGACGGCCAGCTCCACTACAACAAAGAACGAGCGCTTGACACAACAGCTTTCATTTGATTCAGCCGAGTTGCTGGATTTTGGAATTCACGTGCAAAATGTTAAGCACGCCAAATTTTGCCATGACTGATTTACTATCCTCTTCTGAGGTTAAATAAGCCAGACAGCGTTTGAAATTTGAACATACTGTTGGTCAGAATCGATGCAGTCAACCTGCTCAAGCGCACCAACATTAAATGGCGTCTGGATACTGTGAAATGCATTAGCTCGAACAAAATATTCGTGTATACAACACTCGCCATTACATATGCATCATCATCATGATGAAGAACAAGTCTGGAGCAAGACTAAGCGCATTACATATGCACCCATGACCAGCTTTGCACCAATCAATTAGGGCAGCAGAAATCGTGAATTCAACCTTCCGCGAAATATTTTGCCAACAGTACTGAGGTGCATGCGAAAACGCTGAATTCTCACTGAAACTTCTCTTTTGTGATTTTACACGTACACCCTAATTTTCATTAGTAATCACCTTCCGATCGAAAGTTGCATTGTCCGTGTAACACCTATTATCGCATCAGTTCGGCTGATTTTGTTTACCCAAATGTGCAAATATTCTATTGGACCAACTAATTACGCAATACATCTTTGTTGTCTCCATCGCATGGCGACGATTTTATATGTTTGTTTATTTTTCTATCATCGATAGACTTTGTTGAACGAAGTGCTGAATGCTGCTGCTCCTGTGCTTGAAGGTTGCTACTGCCTTCGTGCTGCGACGTTCTATGTTCGTGCCTTCCATGCGTTCTATGAGAATCGACTGCAGGATGCGATGTTAAATCTCCGAGAAACGGTTCGCTTGGGGAACGAGGAGGAACTTCATCGACTATCTGCCTCGGCTTTCATCACGATGGGTCAGATTTATTTGAACGAGGGCAATCTCGCGGTGAGTATCGGTTCCTGAATATCAAGTGCACGTAAAACCGTGTTTTTTCAACAGATTTCGTCTGATCTATGTGAAAGCACGGGCGACGTAGACTACTAATGTTTCTCGTTAGAAACGTCACGTAGAATGTTCCTTCGCTGTTTATCTCATCGAAGCTATATTTTCGTTTCTATTTATAACCAGATTGTAAATGTGCAGCCCAGCTTCAATTCGATCGCTAATTCGTAACTATCATTGCATTTGTCATGCGCTTCCGGTGTCTCTACCTCATGAGCTGTTTCAAACGCATATTACCTTTCCTGGTGATTGTTATCTCTAGGTATTCCACATATTGAATCGTTCCCTATCCAAGCTGCATGCTGAAACACGCTGGAGTCTCACTACCATTTCCTGTTCTTTTTTCTTTCTCATATCTGTCTAGGCCTGGGCAACCTGACAGTAATATCGCCCACGTGCATTCTCTGATTGTGCGGCACTTTGCCTGGATCAGGCTTGTGCTTTCATACCATACCATTGAGCTGACGAAACATTTGATTTGGCTTTTTTAATAAAATGCTAATGAGGTTTCTATTATTCAATCGTTCTGACACTTCGCATAAAGCACATCAGACGAATTTGGCTCCATTTTAACTTTGCTGAGGTGCTCCATTCATGTCAGCTTCTCTTGACCCGAGCAACATGACCATATTTCAATGATTGCGGACATTTATGTTATTCCGTTACGATCTTTCCTTTATAATTTTAAAACGATAGATTAATTTTTTATTCGTCCGTATTGTTTAACGGATGACTGTTTGACTGAGTTTCTGCACACGTCGTTCATCCGTATCTTGTTCACATAGGAGGGCCACAAAATGGTTAGCGCAGCAATACACGTTGCAAATCGACTTCCCGATATCGGAATCCAACTGTGGGCCACCGCGTTGCTCAAGGGCGTCGCAAACCTGCGGCGCGATACACAAGAAGAGACTCGTTGGTTCGCCGAGCATGATCATTATTCCAAAGTGGTCATACAAGAACATCTGCAAGCAATCAGCGCCCCGGAACATCGTTTGATCGAGGTTAGTTCATTCTGTTGCGCTCTGCGTAGTTTCTCGCCGCAGAGTGATTTCGAAACTCGGAAATACGAAACGACCATGCTGACATTTTCATTAGGTTTTGCTGGTGACATTTTAATTTTCAATGCACAGAGGTACCTTGATGTCAAATACTATTAGGTTTGTGGAGTTATAAGTCTATAGCCTAGCTTAGATACCGTCATGATATCCGGACCTGGATAGAATACCGAGATGCAATAGTGCCTGTGACACCACATTTTACTCTCAGTTTCAATTGTAGCGTCGGCCATGTAACCTAATGTGTATCTTACAGGTACCGTGAGCTTTTCAACATATTTGTGAAATCATAAGCCCGGACCCAGGCAAACTGTCGCATAGTCACAGACTACGCATGAGTTAGGATACTGTCAGGTTGCCTTGGCATGGACAAACCGGACTCTCCTGTAGCAGCGTAGAAAAATCTTTTCTTGTCAGAAAACGCGAGCAGTGGTGCAATGATCGGCAGTCAAAATTCTGCGACGATAAATATTCATGGGAACGTTCTGCTTCGGCCGAGGTTTGGCAGGAATTGATCGTGGTCGTAAGTTTAGATACGTGTACTTTTGATCAAGTGTAGGTTGACGAATGTGCCTGTCTTAGGGCGAAATCTCGCTAGCATCTGCGCTAATGTGTCGGGAAGCGTCTGTCTTTAGGCTTACCGTTAAATTAAAAGAACTGACTGACAGCCGTCGCTGTTAGTAGCTGACTATGTCGGCTTGGAAATGAGCGATCATCGTCCAAGCTTAACTTTTAATGGTGCCTGCAAAGCCGTCACTAAACACCTGTGGGGTCTGTCTAAACGATGCAACATAATCTCGTTCGGCTTTTCATTCGGTTATTATAGTGGACACCCAAGACCTCGGTATCACTGCCGTAGGGATTTGAATTGATAATTTAGCGAATTTAATGTCTCGCACCTTGATCCGAAATTTTTTTGAACTGAGTCAGAACACACTAGCTATCTAGCAACATAAGGTGGGATCATTAACAGATTTCTCCCTCGGATTCAGCTTGCAAATAGGATTACTGAATAAAATTGAGTAGTAGGATAGACAAACATCGAAAAGTAGAGGCATTTTCCCAAAAACATTTGAACTTACCAGATATCATTTTATTGTGGCTCTGCGCACTGTTGTTGAATTGATGTGCTGTGCGATTAGTCTTTTCAAAAACTCACGAGTACTTGTGCCTTTTTCTCAACTCCTCACACCATTGATGATCCATCATAACTCAGTAAAGTTATCACACAAGTATAATGATCTTTTCTATCTAAATGTTAGCTCACTTTAGCTAGATATAACGCTAGCGCTTCAGCAATTTTTTCTCAGATTTTCCGGTAGTGGTGAAAATAGCAAAGCAACTCAAATTCTAAACAAATTGTGAGTTCGAAACCAAAGTTGACAAGGGTTCGTACAACTAACCGCAGTGTTCACAACCCGATTCCTGGTCAAGCACTGGGGTGCATATTAAGGAACAATCCTGGTTGCGCGAACTTGAGCACCACCGTTTTCCTGGCAAACTGTATAAATAGTGGCAGACCTGACTACTTGTACTGGAAAACCTCGCAATATTTTGTGCCTTCGCATTCTCTTAGACTGGATCGTCTATTCAATACCTCTGGTCGGTGATAGCCACAAAAACATGACGGTATCGATTTCAATTTAAATGGCGTAACTTCGTGTATATTCCTGACAAAAGAACAAGCATCCGATTGGTTCATGCTATCTACCGACTTATGCCTCACCATGCCAGATCGCAATGAACTGCTTTCGGAGAACACTGTCTAGTAATTATGTAGAAAATCACAAGCCCGATTCAGGCTGAGTGCCGCACAACCATAGATACACATGGACTGATGCAATGTCAAGTTGCGCAGGCCTGGATAGATATGAGAACGGAAATATAAATGTCAGTAAGTTTCCAGCGGGTTTCCACATGCAGCACACTACCGATTGTAAATCAGTTTAGCACGGTGTTAGCTGCCCAGCATAGAAGTACTATACAGTTGCACATTCGTGCACGTTGTTTAATTATTTCCTGTTTACGCTTTGGAACTATAAAAACTAAGCACTCAAATGATATTTTCGATACTCGTGTTTCTAACGCGGTCGTTGTTTGACCCCGTTTTTTGTCACAGCATCGCCAATAGGATTTAATAAACCCAGATCAGGGGCGCACCTTATGCTGCTTCATGGTGCGCTGTCTAGGCCTGGGCAACCTGACAGTATCGTAGCCCACGTGCAATCTCTGACTGTACGGCACTTAGCCTGGATCAGGCTTGTGCTTTCATACCATACCATGGTGCGCACAATATCACGAACGTGTTTCATGTTGCAATGTTTATTCGTTTCTAAGAAAACTTGTTCGTATAAAAATTCGCATCCCACACATTGAACTACAACGTGTTGCCGATGTGTTACTCACTTGCTGTTGTTTTGTCAATCGCAAATGTCTGTCACCCATCCTCTCGTAAACGAACTGCTTGTCATGAGCCAATTGATAAACGGCAATCGGTTTTGTTTCAGTGGCTGGACGGTCCTTTGTCGGATTACTATCAACCCACGGCCATGCACTCAAACAGCGGAGGATCCATTTTGTGAAATGCGTACGCGTCTCGGATCACGATCTGCACCACAATCCAGATTCATCCACCACCACCACAACCACAGTGTCCGAATGATTTACACGTTATTTCTAATATGTGGCCAACATCATTACCACACCACATTTTAATCATCCGTAATCATCTTTCCCTATTTTGTAACTACAAATCGTGCACATTTTTTCTCTCTCGCACTCTCACACCATTATTTATTTTAAACGAACTGGATTTCTTCTCTCAACAGGAAATTAAAACAGCGTCGTCATCAATTCGTTTCAAAAAAACAGTCCAGTCGATGTTACTTAATTCCGTATGTGCGGATGATGATATCATGGGGGCTTAGAAACTTGAGTAAATATCACCATCTCCGTTAACACCATGTATTTATGCGCGTATATAACGGTAAAGTTTAGCAATCGATTGGAATATGTTTGGGACCACTCGTTTGTTTATAATGCAAAGAAATTCGAGTGCAATCGGTTGGAACAAGTTTTGGATAAACTTTTCAATTCTGACACAGATTGATTGTTTATTGTTGTGCATACACACCGTAGTAGGAAAAATCGCCCATTGATTTCGGTCATGCCTATGTGACGAGACACCACCCAGGCTTGCTATAGGCTGTTTTATGGTGAACTAGACACGGAGGTGGTGGGTTGATTGCAACTTAGTCATGCTCCCTGTCCTGACTATCACCCTTGGTAATGGAGTTAAATTTGGGAAAAAACGATTACTATTAAAACGGGCCTAAATTTATTGTCTAAATTTTATACAGCCAACTTAACGCTTAAATGGCTGGAAATTTCTCGTTAACTGACAAACAGAGCGTAATTTTCGTCCGTTATTTTCAACAAAAAACCGTTGCTAATTATGAATTGAGCACCGGACGATTGCGCCGCATACATCAAAAACGAGATTCGCCTCCCGCTTGCATTGTGTGCGTTCGCAGTGGGAATTTAACTTGCATATTTGGTTGTCACTACAAATGGGTCCTTTGAGAATTGTCGGGCCGGAATTCGTCTATCCGAACGTTTTGATACAACTGCCGAAGTGAAGTGACGAAGACTCAGTTATCGGATAGGCGATGCTCGGGCAGAATAAGTTTACTTTGAAATTTTAGAGAAAAAACCCAGAAAACAAGTTGCCACTGTTGGATAAGGTTGGTAGGACCACCGTGTTGAATCACGTGCTCAAACACATAGATAGGGTTTAAACCGATGATTATGAACAAAAAACGCTCGTTTGCATGCATTTCCATGACATTCCACGACCAGAAATAGTTATATATTGTATCGCCATAATAAGTCAAGATATTCAACAGCTAAATTTTTGGACGCAGAATTTCGATTTCTTTGATAGTTGCTTGAAAAAGATGATGCTTAGATATTCGGTATGAATACCGTCAAGACCTAGCAAGAAATCGTCAAAGGTAGAACGAAATAAATCCTTTATAACAATAATGCTTGATTTCTGTCTCAAAATAGAATTGTGGTCAAATTGGATATAAAGGGCATGAAATACATTGCATTAATTTAAACGCTGATAACAGTTCTGTTGCATTTACGAACAGTGGCTATATATTTCAGATGCGGTATTACCGCAAGCCCATGGTACACCAGACTGTTTCATCTTTTTCTTGCAAAAATATTGTCCACATGAGAATAGTTTTCACGTTCATTAAAGTTTACAACTGAAAATCTGCTCGCCTCCAGTTGCTCAGGGAAATCAACATCCTGTTCTTTCAAAACTATGCGCGGATATGCCATTGTGCAGTACTTCCGTACTTCACACTAGATCAGCTAAGCGAATGTATTGCCGTCTATCATCTGCCGAAGTGATTAATCAGAACTGCGTGCTCCCTTCACGGAACGATCGTGCATTAGGACACATGAGCAGACATTTTAGACCACTGATCGAAACGCACTACGGGCTGGTCGAGAAGATGCAAATCAATAACGTGAGCAGCAAACACAGTTTGTCGAATCTAATTCACCCTGTGAAGTCAATAACTGGATATGAAGTTACACTCGTTATCCCAATCCGCTTTATCTTAAAGCATCGTTTACCTCATTGCATCTCCATTTTGTTTTCAATTATCTAATTAGATTATAGAGGGGAGTAACTCGAAAAACACCGTTTCAGTAAAGAACTCACATCTACTTGACAATTATCAAAATATACAGAACCTCGAGGAAATGGTTGTTTAAATAAGGTAAGAATGTTCAACAAAGGCCGCTTGGATGAGCATGGACGTTGAAGTCGGAGCGGTGTTTAACGTGGACGCGAAGGCATCAATCAAACTCGATCAAGGCACTAAAAGAGAAGCGCGATATCAAGAGCTACAGCGCATTAAGGTAAGATAATAAGCGAGCGGATTATATAAAAAATCGAGTTAGTGTAATCTAGAGATGTAATCAACACCACTACTATGTTTTATTTAACCAACAATCGTACGAAAATATCAGTGTATAAAACTACGGGACATTCTGTATGGTAGACACCGCAAAAGCTGCGCTATCGAACTCACACTGATGCATTGGGGGAGAAAAATCGCGAACGGTCAAATTTGCGGAGGGGAGAGCTAGCGCTGATCATGAGTCATTCTGTGTTGACTCTAACAATGAGTGGTGTTCCGTTTGTTCAACAAACGGTTAGTCATCACCTTCAATGGAAAAATTCATGAAGGCGCCAACAAAATCGACAAGCATTTCCCAGACTCTTAGTAGATTCCCAAGTAAATGCAATCGGCCTTGTTTAGCTTTACGCTCAGTGCTAATAACACGATAAAAACTAGCAGATATTGATGTAATCGCCACGTGAGAGCGAGATCAAACTCGTTCAGAAAAACATCGCAATAAACAAAACGTCATAGTTTGAAAAAATCCAGCTATGATGTATTAGCATAACGAGTGGAATCATTTAGATGAATTAACGAACCTTTGAATTTCGCTGGAGAGGAGTCACCGCTGAGGCTTCGTTTATCATATTAGGTGGAACTGACCGTCGTTGCGTTGATTTGTGATGATCCGACGACTTCACTCGACGTGTGGTAGCGGTTCTAGGCAGCCGTGGAGCGGGAAGAGCACCAGCTTTATGGGAAGTTCGTTCAACGGGGATTTCGAATGCGACTGAGCTCTGTGAATAATAGCAGCCAAGTTAAAAACTAAGAAGCGTGAGTGCAGTACTGAAAAACGATCGGTTTTGCTGCTAATTTTGACAATTATTTGGAGACATGGGATTGGGTTCATTGAGCATTGAAACCATAGAACGACAATACTTTTAACCACTAGTTCCAACAAGATTAGCAAATAGCAAAGGACAGAGACTGGGTCCATATAGATGTTCATGGAATCGGTGGTGTAGAGATTTACGATTCCACCACGGATTGTGTTCGCACAAGGAAATCCACGTTTTATTGATTTCTGATTATAATGAGCTGCTAGGAAACGCAGTCGGCAGCGGTTGACACGCTAACTCACCCAGTTTTGTGCGTCCATTAGCTTAGTCATACCGACAACAAGCACGATAATTCCACTGGAGAGCGATGATTGGATGTGACAAGTTTTAACGATAGATTAGAAACATGGAATGAATCATGGTCACAGCACCAAGTCCCCATGACATGACGAACGGCTGTCAGTGGCGGTAACACTGATGGCTTACACGAGAAGAAGAATGTTAGGCGGAAAATCGGAATGAATCACACACAGTTGGAAATATGTTCGCTTGGAAAAAACGAGCGCTTCGAAAATTGGAATGCAGTAATACTGTCAATCACTCACGGGAAAACTCGCAACGCTAGAGGCTTCACTTTGTGATTCCAAACTGTCTCCACTACAATTGCGACGACCATTTCGCATGGATGGAGGCGCGGGTTTACGGAATTCACAGCGATCATGAACAGGCAATGGGGGGTTAACGTTCTCGTCCATGAAGGCACCAGATTTGGATGATCGACCGGCACATTCGCTCACTCCTTGGTATTGGGTGACATTCTGACAAAAACGGCATTACAGCTTAATGAGCGATTATTTGAACTGCATCTGACGATTAGAATAAAGGTGGCATATTGGTATAAGCTGTAAGTGAAACTGAATGCAACTTGGGACGAACCGAAATATGAATTCCCGTTAAGGTGTTACTATCCTTGTTGTATCAGAGCCCATTCATGCGGAGCTAACATCGTGCAAAATTAAGTGGCCAACGGTAGTGAGCTGCATAGTGAAACACGCTGGAGTCTCACTACCATTATTTCCTTTTTCATATCTGTTTAGGCCTGTGCAGCCTGACAGTATCTCAGCCCACGTGCAGTCTCTAACTGTGGCACTTTGCCTGGCTTGTGCTTTCATACAATACCACACCATGAACAACTTGTCTCTCGATACACAGAATTGCAAGAACTCTGTATTGACAACGTTTACCTAACTGTATCCTTCAGTGAAACAGCAAAACAAATATTTTTTATTGTTTGACACTGGTGAAGCATTCACCATCAGTATTAAATATTGATGGCAATCGGCTGGTAAATGGACGGATGATAGCATATTGGCAATAATCAACCGAGAGCTTAGATGAGCGGCAGCCCTTGACAAACACCAGCAAAAGGTTCTGCGGCAGACACCGTTGTAAAATTGATTACTGGGTTGCAGGCTGATAACAAATACTGGGAATTCTCTTCAGTAAAAAGGTGCTGACTACACCAAAACACTTGTCATTTACTCAGATTTCACAGCCAATCGCACTATGGCATCGTATTCAAAATACTTTAATTGGGATGTTAAAGACATTGAAGATGCGATAGCAACTTAAGAGACGCGATACACATTCGGTACACAACAAAACTGATGTTTAGCCAGAACAAAACACTCATAACAACGATTAGTTCATAATTGTCAACGAACAATCGAACAGGACGGAATAACTTACAGATTGTGTGGTTGGTTTCGATGAGTTTACCCGAGAATCTGTGTGACTAGAGTTGGAACTAGCCGAAACCCGCTGCAGCTCCGCACTGAGAGCGTCAACAACTACAGAGGAATCGTAGGAAGCAGCAATCAACGCATCGGTGAGTTCCTGTAAATGTCGCGGTATTCGCTGATATCCAGCGGGTATGGGGGAAGACATTTTTGTATCAGCATTCGATGAATCTTTTTCTCTTGCACCCCGATTTTTCACAGTGTTTGTAAACAAAACCGAGTCGGTGAGGTTCTCTTCATCAACCTCTTTGAGTACATTACTATGATCTTTTGAGTTGAGCGAAGCAGGATGTACGGGAACAGCGTTGCGAGATTTGGAGTCAACAGTCACCAAACGACGCAGTGCATCTGTCAAGTTTTCCGGGACAACAGTCTCCACAAATTTGAGAAAGATGGAGGAAATGAATAAATATAAATAAACGAAATTTTGAACAAAAGTACATGAATATTATATGATTGCATGTGTATCACGTAATTGCAACAAAAAACGATGTAGGCACACACTGACCAACACACTCATATTACGTATACAAATAAAAATGTTATCAATAAGAACCAACGAAATAAACATCATAAAACGATACTGGAATTGAACAAACAAAAGTCGTTGGATAGCAATCACAGCGCAATTGTATGCAATCAATGGTAGGATTAACTTGTTACTCCGACAACGAATAAGTGTCGAAGCAGCTCGATGAACCGAATAACACAAAAGGTTGCCACAATAATATAAGTTAACCTAATCCACATTGGGGAAACTAGCCAACATACAAGAACTATCTACAGTAAATATACTGTGCATAGAACGAACAGTACGAGCGTGGTGAAAGCCACGCAGTCACATGTTGTGAATGCACCTAGACGTTGTTAAGTGACTAAGCTCACACTGAGAATTGAGTGATAACCAAATGTTTATCATTCCTCCACTGATCCTGATCTTAATGCCCCTACCTGATGAAAGAAACATCATGTCACCGGTCGTGGGGTGTGTGATGGAGATAGAGGCGAATGAGGATCTTTGGGTTTGAAGTGCGTTATGATGATACGGTGTCAACTGGACAGGTTGCAAGCACTTGGTGAAGGAAAGTGTCGATAAGAACAACAAAACAGACGTAAAAGATTTCCGTAACAGTAAAAATTAATCAACACAATACAAGAGTATCAAAAGTTAGGCTAGAAATAAATATCCATGAGACAGAATACCGTATTACTCAACGTGGTTTCCAAAATGCAAAGTTTGCTCACCAAAGCTATAAAACAAGGTAAACATGACGTTCGCCTTTGATTAATCTAACTTACCTAATCCTCGGCAACCAGAGAGTATCTCATCCCTCAGTACAGTCTACTTTGTGTGGCACTTTGTCTTAATACAAGCTTGTGATTTCATAACTATTAATAAATAATAAGAATACGAGCGCTACTTGTTTACCATTCCTCCACTGTTTCAAGCACATGCGGATCCTAATCTTACTGTCCCTACCTGATGAGTACAAACAGCACGAAAGCGGTCGTGGGGTGTGTGATGGAAATGCATGCAAATGAGTTTTTTGTTTAATAAGAATACTATTTTCAAGCAAGGACTGTCATGATAGGGTTAATACAACTCCACATTTGACCGACAGACCACTATAGAGCAGAGAAAGCTTGAGATCGTAACAATACGGAGAGCACGCGTGAAGCCAAGTGTGACCAATATAAAAAAATACAAAGTAAAACGAACGTCTTATAATGAGAAATATAATTACACATACTTGAGTTTCGACCGGGTAACTTGTTCGAAGATGCAATGGTTGCAGTCGATTGCGCCTATGCAATTCGTGAATACGATCTGGATCTGTAAATTGGAACAAATCAAAGCTGACACTTCTGGATTGGCAGCAAAGGTGAGATTAGGAATAAATCGTCACTAACCAGTAAGTTTGGCATCCTCCGGACATTCACAAGCATCGTGCCCTGAAAATGTGGAATTTTTGTCAGTGGGACCAGAGTTCAAGGGCCTTGAAACGCACGGTGAAAACTTCCGGGTGGCATTGCCATGAAGCGGGTCAGATTGTTGCCGAACTGAAAAAAATGAAAATTACACGAAACTGAGCAAAAACAACGAAAGGAGAAAATTCCGAACTGATGGCCGATAAAATGAATGGATTGATGGAAGCTCGCGACACGTGGACAGTCCTGGCTTACAGTTACGAGGAACACCAGACGTTATTAATTGCCGAAAGGTAGTAAGATAACGACGAATGATCCACACAAATAAAATGTGTGGTGAAAATGCATGAAAATGAGCATTTTTGTAAAACGTACATGTTTACAAAGATTAAGCGTATGCAAAGTAGGTTCAAGCTGCAGTTGTCATTGATCTCTTTCTGTGGATGTCAGCCAAGGTTAGACATCTATTTCACATGATGACATCATACTCCACAACATGTCATATGAGGATAAATTTTGATTAGAATGAGAAGCGCCTACGTCTTTTACAGTTTCAAACAAAAATCAAGCCGGGAATATGTAAAACAATATCGAATTCCTAGAAGCATTCACTGGGTGCGTAATCCTTTCCGAAGCTATGCAAGACACTAGTCGGATTAATTATTGCAGTCGTGAAGGTGTTTCAGCAACCTGAAGACAGATTATCGTTGGGTTCGGTTCTTGAAAAGCTGCGGTTATGCGCGTATTAGATTAAATGTTTTAGCTACCTTACCAAAGCTTCAGATCATCAAGTGCTGGTGTACAACTTAGTAGCTCGCTTCATTAAGGTAGCTCGTTGATATCATTAGCACTGGGAACGTGCACGTATGTTGAATCGTGCAGCACTTCTGTGCTGGAGTCTTACTGGAACTTTTATTTTCATTTCTCATATACGTCTAAGCCTGGCAACCTGGCAGTATCTTAGCTCACGTGCAGCCTATGAGAGTGCGGCGGTTTGCCTGGGTCGGGTCTGTGTTTTCGAGCAATCACCAGGATCGAAACATTACCCTCTGCGTAGAAAAAGGTTTTACTTTGAAACGCAACTTGGTGTTCAACGACATATACTTGGTGATTCAGGGTTATGCGCTGAAACATTTGCAAACGAAGAATATATTGTAGGTGGGTTATTGTCGGGCAGCTCAACACATGGGGCATTTTAACCCGACCATGTGCTCGTCTCCATAAAGATTGTCAAGGCTTTTAAGCGCGGCCCACAATTTTTCCATACATTTGTTCATCATCAATCTAGTTTCCGAGTGAACACACTTTAAATGTTGTGCAATTAGTTATATTTTGAAATATTTGGGTTTTGATGTACCAGTCGGAAAAAACATCGAAAAACCGGGATGAAAAATCATCGTCTGCTCTCATCCCTTCGCCCGATGTATTTGGATGTCCATTGAAGACCAAACCAAAACTGTTTCGGATTTGACTGGCATAATAAGAACCTTTAAAAATATATTGTTTATTCTTTTTTGTAAATTATGTGATTAATCAATTCTGTTCGCTGAAAATTCGGTAAACGAACAGTAGTTTTGTTTCTACTAAAGGTATCAGACAAGCTGACAATGAACGACGAAATATGATACGTATAAATTCCCCTTACTTTTCGCTGCTAAATATACAGACTTGTTGAACAGCCAAAACTGAAATTATAATCACGGACAGCAATCTAACGGCAACAAGTACCAAATGTTCAAAGTCCATACAAACACAATAACATCTTGGATAAAAAAGAAAAGGTGGGATTAAAATACCACGGAATTTGTAGAACAGTAAGCACAGACACATTGGGAAGAGGTCTGCGTACACGCAGGATGAAACACACATTCAATCAAAAGTTGTTGGCCTCCTTCGGTCGATGTCGACCATGGATGTACATCATAATCGAATGAATTTTCATGTTTTACAGCTTTTTGAATGACCAGCTTTTGAAGTGCTCACACATCACCCGCGCACACACTACTGGATTAGTCATCCAAAGGTTAGCTGTGCTAATCTAATTAACAGTAGCCATGCATTGAATCAAGCTTTGCGAACTAGTAGAGCGACATTGGAACGACAGTGAACTCGCGACTTTCACTGTCGTGCAACACAACAAATGTTGCTCGTCGATCCGTTCAATGACTAACCAGATTAAGTACACACTCTAAAAAGATGCCTCGCCACTTTGGGACGATGTTGACATGTATCGCATGCACGAATAAACCGAAGTCAAACTGAGAAAAGGTGCATATCATTTGAAATAGCTCTAGCTCTAGCGAAGTAAACGTCATCGAAGAGATGCTCGTTACAACATTAATCTCTCAACAGCACGAAGGACGATAGCTCATTCCGTCTGATGTCTGTAAAATTGAGATGAAGTGGACGCGCATGATCGTGATACTGAGATCAAATAGAAAAACTGCAATCAACGACGAAACGGTGCGCAAGTCGAGCAAGTAAAACGTCAGAGTTGGGAGTAAATTACGGAAAATATGTGTGGAAAAATTACCACGCACTTGCACGGTCTTATCAGAAATTGACGACGAGATAGGGATATGCGGGTCAGATGATGATTGAAATACAATTATTGCATATGGTGCTCACAAAATCTGAGATGACTCGATGTCGGCTGATATTTGAGAAAGCTTTAGCAAGATTTCAAAAGATAATACACACTATATTAATAAAAATAATCTTATTGATATTGTTCGAATTGAGACGCGAAAATAAAGAATCGGTTGTACAATCGCAGACATGTTCGTGTACACCAACTTTTATTTACCCCGTCTACGCGCCATTAATACCGTGAGGGACACTATTGATGAAACTCAACTAGTACCCGCCATTCCTATCAGTGTTTCCAAGTCGCAGAATATGTTCACCTAATTTTAGTAAAGCCAAAAATTAACTCTTTGTCTACTGACGGTAACTCTAGTTACCACCTCAAACAAGCAGTCGATTGCTCAGTAGCTCCCGTCGGTACCTTCAGTCACCATCGGAGTACACTTGTCAGACAGCGTCTGGCATCTGATCCATAAAAATTAATCATGTGTTTTATTTATGCCATAATTAAACATAATAACACAAAAATATCAAAAAAATACGTAAACCAATTACCGTAGACAAAGGGTCAAAATACTATCAACAACATTTAGAATTGTGTGGCATGGAAAACCAGATACAAAAATTTCGCCACATTACACAGCATTTTACCTTGTGTAGGTGGTCTGCGACTGCCGGGAATAGGCGATGAATGAGCGGCTGCGCTTCGTGTAGATAGCCTCGCGTGTGGGCTGTTTCGCGAAGCCACGGAGACCTGGCTCAAGTCCGTGTAGGCAGATGAATCGGCGTCCGTGTCCAAAGGATCACGCGTCGCAACATGCCCGTTGGCAGAGTAGGCCACGGATGGCCTCTTGGCACCGCGAGACCGACGTTTGCTGTTTTCCTTGATCGTAGACGTATGCGCCATCGCACTCGGTTGACGTGAATTCTCAATCTAGATGAAGCATTTGTGGTTTCAGAGCTAGTATTCAAACGCTTACACGGAGAAATAGGTTGTGAAGGGCGACGATATGCAATGGAAAACAGAATGCCGGATGAACAATCAATCTCAAAAAGAGTAAACAGTTAAGTGAAGAATTATATCAAAGCAAGAGCAGAACAACTCCTAGAAAAACCTGTAAAGCAAACTAATCAAGGAATGGGCTGCTACAAAAACAAAGTTAAAGTAACAATCAAATTTGAGCTATGGGAATGTTTTGGACGGATGATTGACAAAAAAGAGATTATGCTTGAGTCAAACCACATGAAACAATAATCGTAAAAAGCGAAATACAATCGGTACCTGATTTTTGCGTTCAGACAATTCCAGAGCAAATGATTCGAGCATCGCAGTTCGCGAAGATAAACGAGCAATTTCATCGACAATACTATTCGGCCGATCCCGTTTGGTGGTCGTTTCTCTGCTCATCACATTTTGACACTCAGAAACGCAACAACGTTGGTCACGTAATGAATTTGCACCGTGAGGCTGGGGCGCATGCCTAGGTGAGGTCACATGAGAGCTACAACACAACCCAGAGGAACTTGACGAACAGTCTTGATTCGCATCAGGACGCTGAAGGTTCGAAATCCAATCATCGAGAGCGCCATTTACGCGTTCCTCGACCGGAGCTTCAAGGTTACCTTGCTTCAGATCTTCAAAAAATGGTCGTTGGTCGTTAAACGCCGTGACATCACCACGAAGAATGGTGTTGATTAAAGTCTGGGTCGTAATAAGTTCACGGTGTAAATCTTCATTACGTTGGCTCAAATGTGCACGCTCAGCATACACTCTTGCAATTTCGTTTTGGGCATCCGAGAGCTGCAACTACAAAATACACAGAAATGAGAATGATGCATCTGGCGAAAAATGAAGAAACACGATTTCGATGAGGAAAGCTTACCTCCAAATCATGTTTCTCTGAAGTATGCTGGACGTGCATGGCCTCCAACTTTTCAGCCATTTCAATCTGGGATCTCAGTTTGTTATGCAACGATTCGATTTCCGCCGCGTGTGCGTGTTGCATTTGTCGGATGCGCTGATCATTCTCACGATCCTTACGTTCAAGCAGAGCCCAGTTTTGTTGAGCATGGGTGAGTAAGGTTGTTTGTTGCTGCAACGTTGATTCCGCTAGCGCAAGCTTGTTCAACTAAAAACGAAATATATATCATAAGGCGAACATAGAAAAGCAATCGAGTTTTCAAATTTATCAACAAGACATCGAAACGTGAATTGAGATCCGGATTTTAGAAACAAGAAGGGAAAAAATGAACACAGAAAAAAATTACAAAAAACTGAGTTTAATGGCTAATCTTAGCAGCAAAACCGAGCTCGAGGATTGACACACGAGTGGCTAATTTGTGGAGAGAACTGCGGATGAACATCGTCCATGGCACGTAAAAGTTTTCTATATGCATTGTTCACAGAATGTTGGCCATTTTCGCTTCTGTGATGGATTGTCAAGTAACCGCGAACATCACATGTTTGTACAAGCATCATAGACAGTCGGCTACTAAGTTGGTAAGTTGTTAATGACCAAGATTATTTACACTATAAAACTACACAGATTGGCAGTTTTACACGAATTCAATAAGTTAAAAACAAGTTTAGTCGTGTGACCGGCATGAAACAATCTTGGTAATACCGAAAGGAAATACAAGAGCATGGATACAGGCCAAACAAGTTCGTGCTTTATTAAAAAGAATAGCAATTGAGTAGATGGCTATAATTATTAGGGTCCCAAACAACTAGGAAAAGCAAAGCAACTTGAATAAATGAAACAAAAAGCATACCAATTGTGCGTTCTGATCCACTAATTCTTCTGCTTGGGCATACGATTCGGTTAATTCATCGTGCAACCTAACAAGTTCATTTGATAAACCTCGCCGATCAGCAGTCAACGATTGCAAAGCCGATTCCGAAGTATCCCGCACGGCGGTCGGGGACAACTCGACATCGTTGCGAGGAGGCTCATCAACAACTTCGTCTAGTCGTTCCAAAGATTCAGCGTCCACAAGAACAGGAAATTGAGAAAGAGATTCATCCGTTTGTACGCCAGTCTCCTAATAATCAAAAATAGATATCAAAGGAAAAAGTCAAAGGACCTACATGTGCAACACTAAGATTTCTGCTAAGACACGTAAGATATAACTTGAGTTATATAAAATGAAATAAGGAAAAGGTTGTAGGACCCACCTTCGAGTCAGCCGAAGCATTAGTCAATTTATGCAATTCAGTTTCTAGAGCGGAGACACGTTCCTTGAGCGCAACCGAGGTTTGCAATTGATGATCGAGTTTCTTCTGAAGCATCTCGTTTGTCTGCTCCAGATCAGTGATCGTGGAACGGAGTGTCGTTTGCATAGACGTGCTACTTTCAAGTTGTCTATTTAAGGCCGACTGCACAGTCTCCAAAGCAGTTTCTTTCGAGGAAAGCAAATTATTCAGTTGCTGTAACTGCGATCGAGTATCGGATAAGGATAACTGAATGCTAGAGACGTATGTGACATGGGTCTTCCAAACCTCGTGAATACGATCAAGCAGTAGAGCATAAATTCGATCAAGTGGGTCGGCGATTCCAAGTCCCAACGGTCGAAATTGTTCAAAAGGATCTCGGAGAGGTGAAAACGAAGTGGAATCTGAAGTGGAATCGCTTTGCCGCGACGGATGAAACAGCAGAATTCGACCCTCCAGAATAGCCAAATCATCTTGCAAGTTGGCCAGACTTTCTTGCGCTTGCTTCGAGGTTTCCTCGCTGAATTCACGTTGAACGGTCAACGAAGTAACATCGGAATTGAGTTCGCTCACACGTTCAACAAGTTCTCGAACTTCCGCGTCTCGTTGCGCGAGCTGATTTGTCGCATCGCTTAGCTCCGACTACAAGCAAAAAGCGAGGCAACCCGGTTCAAATAATGACAAAATATCGATAGATACAGAATAGAGAAAATTAATGTGTATGTATGAATCACAACCGTGGATCCAGACAGAGTGCCGCACGTGGGACAAGATACTGTCCAGTTGCCCAGGCCTATAATAAATAAGAAAATGACAATTGAGGCAAGAATCCAGCGTGTGCCCGCATGCCCCTCTTTTTACCGTTGGTAAATTATATGACAATAAATTGGTTTATCAAAAGGCTGAGACGAACGCCGGGGCGAAGTGCGATAAAAGGAAGTAATATTAGTGTAAGTCGCGGTGACAGCGAATCTGACGTTCGATGGGACGATCCAAGTTCGAGTCCCAGGGAACTGCGATTTACCCAAATCGTCATGATAAGCGGGTGCAAAATGAGTATGGAAAATAAACAAGTAGCGCTTGTATGAAACTGTTGGATAAGGCTGGTACGACCAACCTGTTCAATCACATGTGTCCAAACACATGTTTAAAGGGGTTAAACCCTTAACCATGAAACAAAATAAGCATTTGCATGCTCTTCCGTCACACACCCCACGACCGGTTTCGTACAATCGCTCCTTGTTTACCATTCCTCCACTGTTTCAAGCTCATGCGGTTCTTGATCTTACTGTCTCTACCTGATGAGTGCAGCAGCACGGAACCGGTCGTGGGGCGTGTGTGATAGAAATGCATGCAAATGAATATTTTGAGTATGGACAATAGTTTGCAAACTAGCTGTGACAACACAACACCTGTCCAGTGGGTGAAATCATATTGCGGGGATGTGTGGAGTGCCTTAGCGGTGAATGCTAATCACGAACTTTCCGGATGCAGAACTTCTGGCACAAAATAACCGCAGGAATCGCGAGTCCGTAAGAATTCGGGTTTCGGAATGATTGTATGAGAAAGATTTGAGCGGCAATATCCTCGGAAGCATATGCAATTCGTCAAGGCTCTGTGTGGTAAGGACTTGAAGTGGACTGGTATTTTTTGACAACATTGAATGACAAATCAGATCAAAGTAACAGACATATCGAGTTCAGTGTTTTTATGTTAGCAAGATTTGCTTATATAATACTGGCTAGTGTTCTGTTGTGGGATTGACGAGTGAACGTAAGTAGCGTTGAAACGGTTGACATTAGAGATGAATCAGGACGCAATTGTCAGATGGGTGTCAAACGTGAGGATGACGTGGATATGGCATGGCATGAAAGCACAAGCCTGGTCCAGGCAAAGTGCTGTGCAGCCAGAGACTGTACATGAGCTAAGATACTGTCAGGTTGCCCAGGCCTACACAGATATGAGAAAGAAAATAGAAAAGGAAATGGTAGTGAGACTCCAGCCTGTTTCAGCACGCAGCGCACTGCCGGTGGTCAATCAATTTAGCACGGTGTTAGCCGCACAACACAATCTACTGCATGATTGCACATCTGTGGATAATGCTGGATCGAGTGTTGTGAAGCCTCAAAGAACAACGTAATTAAGATTAAAACATGGAAAAATCGAGACTGAAACTTGGCCAAATGTTTTAGTTATAAAGTTTCCGGAATATTTATTCGCTGAGTGGATGGGATTGATGCAACGAAATAAAACGCGTTAATGTACCTGCAATTTCGCGATTTTTGCATTAGCAGCTTCGAGTTCAGATTCTAGAACCGATCCCAAATTCTCTCCGCTCGGAACAACAAAAGAGTCCCCAATCGGTAGCGGAGCAGAATCTGTGCAAACGAGAAAATAAAGGCACGTGAGGATGTAAGTTATGCCACGTTTTAGACACCTTTGGAAGAAGACCGGGGGAAGCCTAGAACGGTTCTGATATGAAGCCACTTGAGAAGCATAATAAAAACACCATAGCTTAGCTGCGAAATCAAGGGACAACATGGTGTTGGGAAACGTCAAAACGCTTAAAAGACGTTTACATCTCTTCAGCCAACCGCACACGATGGATGGGTGGTAAGGTTGCGCCAGCATCTTTCGTAATAATAACTTATTCATGAGACTTCGAATTAAAACCTCCGGAAACGGCGTGGCGTAAACCATAATGCACGCGACCTACAATTAGTGAATGAGATATGTTGCCGAAATGTGAGACAGAGGAGTGTAACAGAACCTTTGTAGGATAGTCTAAAGTAAATTACGCTGAGAGAGTTATCAATGGAGAGAGATTGTGCTTCGAAAGATTGCCTGTCATGATGCGATAACAAAATGATGACCAAAACAACTAAAAAACGATAAATGCATTGGGTTGCCGAGAATTTTTGCTTATCGACTTGTTGTACATCGTTAAAATGACGTATGTATGTATGAAAGAACAAGCCTGATCCAGGCAAAGTGCCGTACAGTCAGAGACTGCACGTGGGATAAGATACTGTCAGGTTGCCCAGGCCTAGACAGATACGAGGTGGAATAGAAATGGCAGTGAGACTCTAGCGTGTTTCAGCATGAAGCTCATTACTGTTGGCCAATCAATTTAGCACGATGTTAGCCGCACGGCACATAAATGCTGCACGATTGCACATCCGTTAAAATGACGTAGCTAAGTTCCAAATGACACTGTACACAAATATCGTGACAATTTGGCGACAAAGAATTAAGCGCGCAAATGCTACCAGTATGATGGATTGTCAGGTCATATAAACGTTGGAACGGTTATCGAACGCTTACATTATACACACATCGATCATTATGTTAATGAAATATAACGGAAATGAAGTTGGACATCGAGCATGAACATACGAATTTGCGACTGAACCAGACCGCATTCGAACTCGATGTCATTGATACTGTGATCGGATATTGGTTTGCCATTGACAGCGGTCTCGGTGACTAGACCTCGATTAGCGGAAGTTTGGCGAGCCAGCGCGAGTGACTGTTGTAGTTTGAGTTGATTGTACAATTCTTGCTGACGCCTTGCGTCTTTCTCGTTCTTCTCACTATCCTCCATGAGTTGGGCCAACTAAAGAAAAGGAAACAATGAACATCGCACGTAAACACCGTCGAACGAGGTCAATCGCGCATATACCTCGCAACGATTAATAACAAGGAAACAGACTTTGTTTAACTTGTGATTTAACCCGGCGTAGATAAACGAAAACACGGAGAAAGTGAAAACAAATTATCGCGAAAAACTCTTGTATTGTATTGTATTAAAGCACAAGCCTGAACCAGGCAAAGTGCCGTACAGTAAGATACTGCACGTGGGCTGAGATACTGTCAGGTTGCCCTTGGCCTATGTGAAGCTTGTGAATATTCAACTATACCAATATCAACCAACAGGAAACTCGAATTTTGGTTATCATTCCACCACAGTGTTAGGCAAACTGATCTTGTTCTTAGCAAATGGGCAACGACGGAGCGAAAGTGACAATGAAGCGTATGCGTGTTGAATGTGGGTGCCAAAATTAACTATAAAAAAATTTAAATGATTTATAACATCTATTGAGGAATGCGCTGACAGAAATTTGAGTAAAAAATATAATTTTCCTTCTGAAACCCCGAGAGTGAAAAGCTTCAAAAATTACTTCACAGAATAAAAAAACTTGCAACACATTGAAAACACGTGGTATCAATGTGGTACCTATTTCACATGTTCAACATCATTTTAATTTTCCTTCTGAAACCCCGAGAGTGAAAAGCTTCAAAAATTACTTCACAGAATAAAAAAACTTGCAACACATTGAAAACACGTGGTATCAATGTGGTACCTATTTCACATGTTCAACATCATTTTGATATTACACATCGCTGCCGTGCAAGCAGTATATTGGCTTATTGTATGCATATATGTATTAGATCACAAGGCTGATCCAGGCAAAGTGTCGCGCAGTCGCAGACTGCACATGGGCTAAGATACTGTCAGGTTGCCCAGGCCTAGACAGATATGAACACAAAACAGAAATGGCAAGGAGACTCTAACGTGTTTTCGCATGCAGCTCACTACCGGTGGAAATCCAATTTAGCAAATATATGTATGAATATATGTACACATATATAGAAAGCGCAATCTAATTTAAAGTTGGACGGCGGTCAAAAGTATCTTGTCCGGAGAAAAAACTATCCTCTGCGAGATAGCTGACAGGGAAATTGATACCAGCGCTTCGGTAAGTACGATTGAAGGCATGAGAATTTTTTACCTGCGCTTCGGCATCTCGTAATTTGGATCGCAGTGTTTCAACTTCGGTATAGATAAATTGACGGTCTTTGACCTCACCAAGTTTGGCAGTTAGTTGGTCTACCTGGCGAGAAAAACGGAAATAAAAAGGCGCATAGAAAGAATAGGCATTGATTCATAAACTGTAAGGTTGCAAAAAATCAAATCCACGAAAAAAGCGATAGTTATGAGTGTAGTGAAACTACGGTTGCAAAGAATGAACGATATCAATAAATGCAACTGGCCGGGGAAATTATTTGACTCACACGAAAAGTCAACATGGGGTTGGTGAATAATCACATGCAGCATATTAAGGAAACATTTCTCGACACCAAAAATATTAACAATAAAACACAGATTTTTGTCAACAAACGCTTGCAACGCATTCGCAATACCAGATGGTCAAAAAATATGAAGAGGAACCAACCAAAGCCCCATTATTCATGACACAGTGCAAAAGTGGTTGGCGCAAAGCTATGTCACAATGTCACTGGTAATGAACTTGAAACCGAATGGGAAAGGGAGACCCAGGCTTAAAGAAGATTCGGTGGAAACAGAGCGAACCACGCACACTCATTCGATTGAAACGCACCGAACCGAACCCATTACCATGGTGCTGTTGAAGCCACATGCTCCTCTCGGAATACACAAGATTACGTCACGTAAATCAAGGAGTCCAGTACAATGTGGTGTTTATAGTATAGCCGACGCTTAATAATCGTCAACGAAGCAACATGAAGCTAAGAATTGAATGGTCCGTTCGAGTGTAACTAACAGAGCAACGTGCTCGATACGGTTATACAATCAAGCAGTATTTCTGTACCGGGCTGCTAACACTGTGCAAACATTGAATCGCCGTAAATCATTGCCATTGTACTTTTCGTCAAGGTCCACGCCACCTGACAGTGTCTCGGTCTGCTGGAGGTTTATGGGTAATTTACCTGATTCGAAGTTTTTGCTTTTATACTCATACAATATGCATCACAAATAAAATACGCATCCGTTTGACAATACGAGGTAGAGCGCTCAGTTAACCATCCGCACATAGGTTGATACATGTTGCAAAAGTACATGAAAACGCACTTATAATTTAGAAGTTTACCAAAAATGAAAAACTTATCTACTGGTAAACACGTGAATAGCATGTAACAAAATATTGAAAGTTCAACATATATATGGTGGATTTGAGAATTTTGGCGTGTCCGGCAACGCATGCAAGTTAAGAACAATGCCTAGAATCCAGGCAAAGTGGCCCACAGTCAGACTGAACAGGGGATATGATAGCGTCAGGTTGACTGGGTCTAAATAAGTTAAAGAGAGAAAAATGCAATAGGACTCTGTCGTGTTTCAACATGTAGCCCACAACGGGTGGCAAATTAATTAGACACACTGTTCATTATGGAACACAGCACATCCGTCTGGAGCTAGACGGTGATAGGCAACGTGAAACAGTGAAAGCAGATAAGCAAACGCGTAAAAAGAAAGCGGCGTGCGAAATATGCGAACGAGTGCGGTACGATATTGTTAATAATGTTAACGTTTGGCATAATCGATTGCCACGGGAAATAAGCTACGGCCATAAAGACGGTTCAGTCGTTTCGCTATTATCGCTTCGTCGATGCCCAGTCCTAGGTTTAGGCAATCTGACAGTATCTCAGCATGCACGCAACTCATGGCTGTATAGCACTTTCGTTGATGTCATGCAGATGGGATGGAATTTTTCAAGTAAGTCAGATAGAGATCTATCAAAACGACAATAACAATCACAATCACCTAGCTCTTGGTTATCAACAGCAACAGCAAGGTAGCGCGGTGTGAGATGTGCAGCTGATCAACAAATCATCGCCTTAATGACGACGGCCGTGTAGATCGACATGACAAAGACAATGACCACACAGCCAATCTGGGTTATTGACCACAAACTGGTTAAACGTAGTCGACGATAGAAACAAAGCGGACGTGCCAACGCAACTTACTTTTTGACGATGGTCAGCGCATTCTTGACGAAGAGTGTGATTTTCCGTTTCAAGTTTTCGAACACGACCCAATAGATCTTGCAACGAATTCATGCGTTGCTTCAAACTGCGAATAATAAAATCGTCAACATTAAGCATAGGACTGGAGTGCCAAGCAATACGTAGCAGGAAAAGCAGAGAGGCAAACGTAAAAAGGAAGTGGGCAAGCGAAATATACAAATGCTTATCACAAGCTGCAGCTGATTATACTTTCACTACGTGCCATTTGGTAATCTTGCGGACTTTATAACATCATAAAATGGTATATGATAAAAAAAAGTACGATATGCATGACGACTACTGATTTTAGCGACCCGCCACAGCCCGTTGGAGATACTGAACAATGATGAAAACTATCCGTACCCTTTCAAAAATATAACATAAAATATAATGCTTTCAAAATCTTTGCCTACTTATCGGGCGCCCATGTCTCAACAGGTATTTCAACAGACTTTCGCGACTAATTGCGTAGAAGACCGATCGAATGTCTGAGAACAACATGGTAGTTCGTCTACGGAACGCATGGCGTTACCCGAGTAACTGACAGAATGTGAATATTTGATCCATAAACCACGGTCTGCGCGAAACTCAGCCTGTTTAAAAAATCTGCTCCTGGTTTGGCATTCAACCGCCGAAGCAAGATTGAAGCCAAGTATTTTAAGTGCCACTGAACTAGGATTGATACCATGATGAGTTTCCCATCGACTATTTTTGAAAATCGCAAGAGATGAAAACGTAGAAAATGGTTAACAGCCCGCGTTTTGCACATTCTTGCCTACCGCTTTGCCAAGGTATTCACGATTGAGCAATGCCAAAAGAACAATAAGTGAAATTATCAGGATGAAGAAATCGCTACCTTTCAACCTCATCCTCGCGTAACGCCAATTCAGTGCGACACACGGTTAGCTCATCGGCTTGATCTTGCATGGCGGCAAGGTCACGTGTTAAACGGGATGCTTTGGCTTCCGCCTCGGTCGATCGAATTCGCGATTCATCTAACTGACGACGGAGCTCGGAAACCAGACATTCCATTTCATCTCGATATGACCTCTCCTGTTTCACGCAAACGCGTCTCCAACTAGCAAGACGACGGTAGTTTGTTTTCGCTTAGGTTGAATAAAACGTGCAAAACAAGCAAATTATATAAATAAAATACACTCACAATCGCGTTTTAAATGCTTTTACAAAATAACGGAAAATGAATAAAATCGAAATTTGTGGATCAGCGAAATGGAATACAAAATTTCACTATTTAGGATGGCATCACACGTTATGTGGGAGATCGAGATATGAAAGGTGTTTCTTAGTAAGTTAACGTTGACATGGAAACCAAAACATAAACATATGGGTAAACAGAACGGAGCATACTAATTACAACCGCATCGCCAAAATAGCTGAAAAACTAACCTTTTGGGTCCAAAGTGGGGAATCAAGAAAGTTTTTGAGTGATGCTAGCGGAGACGCGAGAGGTAGTTGGTTGGATCGGTGAAAGTCGGTCAAATCAGCAAAACTAGTCGCAGTTGATGAATGGAAAGACTGAATGTCGTTGAATCCAGAGGTGAGCGTAGAAGGTTGTAGATGCATATCGTTCGACTGAGCCGATCTTAATGACCTGAGCTCTCGGCAGCTAGAATGTGCGAACGAGGGAAGGCGAGGAGAGACAGGACAAGAATAGTCGGTCTTTATTAACAAATTGCCTAAATGCGGACCAGGAGCATGTTGATCACCGGATGATTGCGTTCGGTCTGAAAGGTCGGGCGTCATTCTTTCCAGCTGTTTTGATGTATGATGGCCAACAGAAAGCGGAACCCTGAAAACAGCTGCATCGGGGGTACGAACCTGTGATAGGTAGAAAAAAATGATTTAAAAGCAAGATTGAAATTGATAAGACAGTATGCCAAAAACCACATTTACATTTGTTTCCACTTTGCAGTTGCTAGCACCAGTCCCAGCTGTCCAACTTCGACAAAGTGGCTCACTTGTGCACGAAGTACCATTAACGGGTGCGCACCACGACTTTCGATTACCGTCACAATAGGTTACAGCTTTGATGGGTGTATTCTGAAATAAAGAGGTTGAAGCAAGAAAGAATATATTACCAAAGTTATATAGGAAAACTCAGAAAATCGATATTGTATTTTTGCGGGACGAGATTTTGCATAACCACGAGCGATCGAATGAGAACTTGAGGCGTTCTAAGGTTCATTCATGTTAACAAGATCGAACGATCCGGAAACGGCGAGTTCGTGTAAGCATTTTTAGATGAAGCATTTTGTAATAATGCTTGTATACAAGAATAAATGAAATCGCAATCCCGGAAGCAGGCACAATACAGAAACACATCGGAATTGCATCGCATGATCGTGGAAAACATTACACCTTTGAAAGAAGTTTTGTGATGATGTCATCTAGCTTGATGACGAAAATTCCAACAACAATACCGTAAACTCGGTGAACGCCATTTGAACACCATCCACACTCTGAGCTACGAATCTGTTCTTCTATTGCTGAACAGTACACCTGCAGCAAGTAACGAATACTTAACTGCCATCATCATCATCAACATGAGGCACAAGTCTGGGGCCAGACGAAAGGCCAACCAACACTAAGCAGGAAAAGCAGATAAACAAACGAGTAAAAATGAAAGCGGACAAACGGAATATGCAAACAAATGCATTTAAGTTTCCAGCTAACTATTAGATGGATGTTTTAAACCCCACACAGGCAAACCAATACGCCCTTCTTCATTTTTTCCAGCTTTTAACATGTTTTTTTAAAAGGTGCGGTATGGCAAACTGTGATGAGGTAGGCAACGGATGTCAAAAACAGAAAACCGAGGGATAAACCAGGTTTCGTAGCCACAAAGTAGTGTAGCACGCACGACTGCGTCGTACACGCAGCTTTTAGTATGGAGTGAAAGATCGCATCGACGCCACAAATTGCGAAGGTTGGCAAACGCTACATACGATCTGTGTGCACGTCGTGAGATCGTGTCCTCAACACAACCGGCAGCAGAGATACAACTACCGAGGTAAACAAAGCTGTCTACCAGTTCAAGATTGACATCACACAGTTAGATATGGACGCGATCGACGATTTCCTAAGGAAAACTTTAGTTGGTTTGATGGGCGCAGGTGTTAAACTTCTGTCGAGCGAGGGGAGTACCGATTTAAAGTATGCGCGTTTGCGTTCATTTATGTTCATTTTCCTTTGCTGAAATTACTCGCGTTGTTCGTTACGCGCCATCCTGCTTTCAAATGTAGACTTTTATAAGCAGCGTGGGTCAGACCTGCACATCACATTTTGAAGGCATGAGTATAGTGGTCGTGTGTGTGTGTGTGAAAGCACAAGTGCTCGTGGTGTGCATCTGTGAAAACTGCGTTGGAATATCTCTGCTGCTGTATGCATACTGTGCTACAAGAACTTATTCAGTCACATATGTACCGAATATGCGTTCGCTTGTCCTTATCACAGAGGTAAAAGCAGAAAATCACGATCCTAATAACAGTGATTGTGTTACGTTCTTGATATGGAGCTAATAATGCACCCGGATATGCTTACTTGTACACTACCACACCAAGAAAAACTTCAGGATGATGTCTTCAATGGGTCTGCGTACCGTCTACGGAGTTCGCAGAGGTGGGAACGAGACGGATCACGATCTGCAACGATCTCGCCTCCGATCACGTGGCGTGGGCTGGTGCGATCCGAGACATCAATGAAGCCGGCTAATCCACTCGTGGAGCCAGCGCACAAAAGTAAAAGTAAGTAAGTAAGGATATGCTTACCACAATATTGCCAACCGACCTATGAGAGAGGAAGACCAAGGCTTCAGAGAAGTTCGTATGGCAGCTCACGGATGTGCAATCGTGCAGCATTTCTGTTCTGTGCGGCGAACATCGTGCAAAATTGATTGACCAACGGTAATGAGCTGCATGCTGACGCTCGCTAGAGTCTCACTACCATTTCTATTTTCCCCCTCATATCTGTCTAGGCCTGGGCAACCTGACCGTATTTTAGCCCATCTGCAGTCTCTGACCCTCATATAATGCAAGGAATACTACGATATCTGGTCTACGAAACGCGCGATTTTGCTATAGTAATTGACGACACGAAACTCGGTTTGTTCCTCGCGAATTTGTTATTCCCGTTTGGTACTTAACCGGGAAGTTAGATGGAGGCCAGTAATTTGGATCCACTGAAATGAAACCGCCATACGAAAAAATTGGGAAGAGAGGAGAAAGGAGAGAAGGGACAGCTTTGTGTGCGTCACACATACAGTGATGCAATGTCAATCACTTGTGTATTTTACAAACTACGTGGCGTCATGTCTGGTTCCAGACATCTGTTCCTTCATGAAAATCACGACAAGTCAGTAAAAGGAGCTGTTCTTTGTCAGTTGAAGTACAATAATATATAGAATATACATAAAGTATCTAAGCACGTGACTTACAGCCATATCGTCTGTTCTTCGTATATCCTGCTGCGTGGTTGTAGAGAAAACATCAACAAGGAGAGCGTGGGTTAACGGCTCATCGCAAGAAACTTTAGACATCGGTTCTCGCAATAAACCAAATATTTGAACTTGAGTGTCTCTGTCCAAGTCCAGGGCAGCATCCATAAAAATTTTCTTCGCACGACTGTGCAAACACGCGATGAGAACGGCCAAACAGACCTAAACGAAAAGAAGACATACTAAATTTTAACAAAGACACGCAGATGAATGACATTAAAAATCACATTGTTTGACAGTACCGATTGCAGCACCAGTATGGAAAACAGCTCCCGTGACAACTAACTCTTTATGTTTAAACGATACTAACCAAGAGGGACACAAGATTACGTAAATATCATCTGCAACTGTGACTGCAAAGCGAGCTAATAAGGAAGCCTGTAGGCCATCATGCAGTTAAATTCGCAGCTAAACAGGTATTGCGTATTAATTAAATGTTTACAAGACCACTTCGCGGTGTTGTGATATATGCTTAAGCGATACAGTGGAGTCAGACTTCCAGTCTAAATCTATGCAATCACACCACAGCAATCTAACAAGGAATTAGTGTTATCCGATCATTAACATAAGATAGCTTATTATACCAGCAAGCCAATGGACGTATGTCGAAATGACCACCCTTTACCCACATGAATGTAGTACCTGCGAAAATTTCGAATCTGCTAGATATTAATCAGGCGCCAACTTGACAGAATTGATAGGTGACCGGACAAACTCGGTTCTGGCCCATCAACAGTTTTGAAAGAAAAATAGGCTAGCGCTGATGCTACTTAATCATTTTTTAACAACTTCCCGAAACGGCTTTACACTCCAAGCTATTGGTAAGCAACCTGCTCAATGTTTATTATCACTTACACCAAAATATTTTTGAAACTATGTACATATGGACATTGCAAAAATCTTAAAAATACTGACAGGAAGCATGAGCACGGTTCTTCACTGTTTATGAATGTATCTTGCATCAAACAAATCTATCCAACGCAATGTGCGCTGATCAAGTGATTCTTTTGCTACTGCGTCAGGTAAAGCTGGTAGTTTATTGCTTAGAGCACTGCAGAGTGATTGTTCTTACGAATCTGGCTGTTTGATTATTTGAAACGCTGTGAAGCATGACAATGGCTTGCGCTTGTGTTGTACATTATTGTTCGATATCGAACAAGGGAGACCAACAAGTGAAACGGGCACTGGTAGTTAGTTATGAGAGGTCGTGCAGTCCAATAATAATGATACATCCCATTGTCAAAACGTTGAAACTAGACAATTTATGTTGCTGCAAATGCGGAAAACTAAGTATTTTCAATGCAAACAAATGAAGCTGAAATATAAAGTGACTTTAGACATCTATCGTCAATAATGCGAGTAACTCGAGCATTTATCAGTTGATCACTCGCTATCATGAATGATAAGCCGTAGAATAAGTACACCATTATATACTGGCGCGCTCCCGTTGGTAAGAGCACATAAAATAATGAACGGCGATGTCATCATCATCATCATAGATAGCATTACGCCGGTAGCGCGTACCGAATGCTTAACTGCCACACAACCATGAAAAAGCAAAATCCTAAAAGATGGAGAAGGGTGGGACTTAAATAGCTACGGATTCTATCGAAGATTAAGCACAAACAAACGGGGTAGAGGTGCCTACACCTCGAATGGAACATGCATTCAAACAAGTTTCGTGAACGAGTAGAGCGACATCAGCATGGCAGTTTCCTTGCGGCTTTCACTGCCATGCATCATAACAAGCATTTCTCGTCACTCCACATGACAACATACAAGGTTAAGCAAACAATCCAAGAATATGCTCAGTGCAAGATCGCCATTGAACACGGTTTCTGGACATATCCTGAAGCATAACTAGCCATTGCGATATCTGATCGCGGGGAGCAGCTTGGAAGACGCGTTGCGCCGACTTTGGAAAGGTTACTAGTAAGGGTTTTTAACTGCTTATGCCATGTAACGGTTTGGCCACCCCGAGATTTACGCCAATCTGGATGTGGTGTCGCAAAAATAATCTGTTTCGGAAATCGGTGGTCCGGCATCCGTAAAACGTGACCCAACCAGCGTAACATATGCAGGTTGATTTGCTTCTCTGTATCAACATTACTACCGAACAACTTATTTCGGAGAGCATCGGTGCGCATGCGATTGTAACAGCAAACTCCTAGAATGTTGCGGATACATCGGTTGTCAAATACTTGGAGACGCTGGATGTGTTCTTTACGTAGGGTCCAGGTTTCGCACCCATACAGTAACACAGCCCGAACTGTCGCTTTATAGGCCCTACCCTTGAGTAACAGAAACTCATTTCTGACGCCAGAGGTGACCTAGGTTGCGGAATGCTACGGCGATTTAGCCTTATCCCCATATGGGCAACAAAATGCCACACCGGACTATTTCCGAAGATTTCGCGAAGATGCATTAAAATTTCGCATGCAATTTAACTAACACGGAATTACTACAATAATACGCTAGTGCAGTAATTTTGTGCACACATCTAACTCAGTGCTAAATTCATTTGAATTTGTCAGTTGGCTGCATACGTAAACACGCGTGAGATAAACTGCACTTTCTATTTTCATTTCTCGTATCTCTATAAGCGTGGGCAACCTGACAGCATCTTAGCACACGTGCAGTCATACTGTATGGCATTTTGCCGAGATCAGACTTGTGATATAATACATAAACAATACAAGGTAAACCAGGATTTACATATGAGAAAAGCTAAATCTAAATCAGCCTTTTAAACTTCAACGAGGCAAACGCAGAAAACAGATCATGCTAAATATATACCTTTTTACAAACACACATGAAAACTTTGGAAATGTTTGAATAAAAACTTCTCTGATGTGATCATTTTAAGAGATAAAAAACGAAACTAAATTTTGAAAAGTGTACCATCAAAAGATAGTAACTCATAAGATTAAGTACATATATAGGACAATGCAAAAACTTCAACATTCTAAGTAATAATTAAATAAGTGGAAACCAAAACTTACCCCGAGTATGTATGGTTCCTCATTCATTTCTAACAATAATTTAGGAGGGATAATATCGGAAATTCTAAAACGAAAACATCCTGCAACTTGAACATTATATTATTTACAAACCATCTAAATACGTAAAAAGCTTGACAAGACTTTCAGGATTATTGAATGTGCCCCCGATGTGAACATCATCACTAAAATAAGGTATAAAATCGAAAAACGTACGTGAGATTGATGAGGTCAAAAATAGCACAACCATCACGCAAGTCAGCCATCGAAACCTCTGAGCCTAATATCTGCGAGACCCATGATAAAATACATTCGCCGTATCCCGCAATATTTTTGTGAGACATTCGTCAAGGTGAAGGAAATTTCTTTAGTGCGCGTTTTGCAAGATAGCTTCAGACGGTCACGAAATCTAATGAGAATAAACAAATGTGACTACCTGTACAAGAATCAACACACATGATAGATATCTATAAAAAAGAAAAAAATTGATAGAAAAATCTATGAATACCAGAAAACCTAATACTGTTGTATTCAGCAAAACTGTTGAATCATTTTCAAATAAATCGCATCTAACCCGCAATCGGATTTGCACCGATAAAGCGTTAGCCAGTCACGAGTTCGCACACATTTCGATCGTGCGGTTAGCCAATTAGAAGTCCAGATGATGCTTAAACTCAGATCAATCTCCAGGTGAGTTTGAACACTGTTTATACACAGCTTTGGAGTGGTTTATCATTGCTCTGTTGTATAGTTCGGAGAACTTCATTCCGCAGAGGATTGTATGCAGCTGACGCGCCAAACCAGAGTACAGAACTTATTTTATTGAAAATTTGCAGAACTTTCGTTTTTGTTGTATTCATCGTTAATTTTGTTTCATTCAACGCACATAATTTGTTACATACATTCGTACAACTATGTAAAATATCAATATATCATTCACGCGCTCACGTGGTCAGCTTTGGAACAAATGTACCATGCGTGATTGCGTTGAATTTGTATACCGTGTTGTGCTCAAACGTGTGTTCCGATTTATTATTCGTCCCATTTATTCACATTCATTTTGGTTTTACTTCTAAATATCTTTCAATTAATTATGTGGATCATAAATTAGCATTTTCTGATACATCATTTGAGGATCTTTCTACAAACGATATGGCACAATTTAACCTTCCATCGTTAGGTATGAACGACCCTCGCTTCTGGTTCCCCCAAATCGAAACATTCATTGTGTTTCAGCAACTTAAACCCGACGATCTTATAATGATCGTGCGGTTGGTATGCTGCTACCGTCAGTCATAAAAAAGGTTACCGGTTCAATAAGCAATCACTATGCAGATAATCAATACCATACACCAATGCATGACATTATTTCACGTACGTCGTTCACTGATGACCAAATTTTGTGAAAGCTTTTTTCTGATTTAGAAATGTGCGATCATAAAACATCACAGCATTTGCGACACGTGATTCCGTTACAAGGAAACAAACCGGTTGATGACAAAATCATCCGCGATTTGTGGCAGCAGAGTCTGTCTGCAGACATCAGGAATGATTCAAATATGGAAGAAAAGAACACCATTGTCCAACACAGACCACATCGTAGAACAAGTTCACGATAACTTTCGCAATGTTACATTTTCTTATGTAAAACACGTGACTTTCATTGATTTTAGGACACCGATGCAAAAGTATTACGAAGAGTTAAAATCGATTACAATCGATTAATCAATACAAGTACAGATGATCGCAAGATCTCGTAGTAACCCTCGGAATCGTCATTCACATCAGACCATGGAACAATCGACAAGTCGTTCTTACCTGATCAAGCTTTTGTTATTATCATCGTAGATTCGGTGGGAAGGCCCTGCGTTGTAATGCACCTTGCGCTTTCTAATCAACGTCTACCAAACAGGGAAACCGCTTTGCTAATCAGTAGACAAGGCTGCACTCTCTGGCAGCCAAAACTGTTGTCTCATTTACGTTACCAACAGTTTGCTCAGTACTAATTTTAGCTATGTCGCCAATCGAAATTCCGGAATACTACTTTGGTATGCCACAGAAATCGTCCACCACTTCAGACAATTTATTCACAGATATCTACTAGTTTGAGAGTCATTAGAAATAAAACAGGATATCTCCACGAACATGCACTGATACACGGCAGAGTACCGTATTGGTCCGCGATAATGCGATCCTGATCGACGCAGGTGAATCATATAACATCCAACATGGAAAGCAAGAAACAGTCGTCAAATGAAGTTAAAAGCGGCAAGCGGCACGAAAATTTCTACTCCCGGCCAAAGATCATCTTCTATCGAATTGAGTATTAGAAGTAACCTTCGATGGATTTTCACAATTTCACAAGTCTAGGTACCAATACTGGGTGCCGATTTTAATTCCCATATTATTATATCAGTTTGCGACTACTCATCCGTGCCAAGCCCATCGAACTATTCACAAAGTTGATCACGACGGTCCATAATGGAAGCACTGGAATCGAGTTTCGCTCTAAATTGTGCTCATCAGCAGTGCATATTCTCCGCTTCGGGTGGACTCGAACCCGCGACCATCACAATTGTAGTCCCGTGCCTTAACGACTTGGGCTACCGTTCACCGTTTGACAGATCACAATTTAGCGTTAATGAACTGTTCTCCAGACTGGCACATTTGAGTAACTTTGTTTGCTCGACCAGTTCAGTAGGAGCCAGCAACAACTGTTGTGGTCGCCCAACCGAACATATCTCCGTGTCAGGTCAGTCAATTTCAGTCAATGAAGGTGGACGTTAGCTTATTGACAATTTACTAAATATTAATTCATCAAGTAATTTATGTGATTTTCTCATCCACACTTTTTAGTCAGCATTTAAATCTCCATTGCCTAAATTTAAGATTTCCAGAGATTTAAATTTTTTTCATCAAGCAAAACTTTTCTTGTTAACATTTTTAAACATGTTTTTTGTGAACAAAAAGAACTCAACACCCTGCACGAATTTAATGCGATGCACTTTTCATATTCTGTAACTTAAAATGTTTCCTACGCATTTTCGATAAAATTCAAATGAATACTGAAAATGCATCTTAGTAAAAAATCTTGTAGGCTGAAATTTCGTCTATTACCATCAAAACGTCGGATGTTGGCGGTAGATTAATTAAACGATTTTAAAAATTTAGTCGTCAAGCTTCTATGTGAACTTAGCTGAACTGTTTGAGTTTACCAAATCGCCAGTTAGGTAGAGAAAGTAAGATAAGGTTCAGTGAGCCTTAAAACTGTGGAAAAGCGGTTAACAAAGATAAACTTGTATGCCACTGTTACAAAGGTTTCTTACAATGAACTACAATGTTCACAAACATGAAAGTGATTCCTGGCGGAGCGCTCGAGGCGCATATAAAAGACCAATGTATTTTGGTGCTCACATCTTTGTAAGAACCCTGTATAACAGTAGCATACAAGTTTAACTTGGTTTACCGCTTTTCCACTGTTTCAAGGTTCACTGAACCTGATCTCACTGTCTCCACCTGACGACGGCAAACAGCCAGAAACCGGTAGTGGTGTGTGAGGGATCAGGATGTGTGCACCACAATGAATTTTGCAGCTAGGTAATTACAAACAAAGCACACACGAACAGAATAAAATTGCCTGCGCCAGTTTCGTTTGGAGTGTCATATTTCCAACTTGCAAGCATGAACAAGGATGTTTGCTAGAAGTTCTAAAAATGAATAATTTGTCCATGTAGTGAAAAAAGTAGAAAGGATTTTGAATGCAAGAATAAGATGGCATCGCATTCTACTTTGTGCAAGTGCCCTTACATCCAGGCGACTTAGTCACTCGACGTATGGTGTATTTTCAAAAGCATTGACAACATTATAAGCTCCGTATTGTATGCGATCCAGATGTAAGATATCTTTCAGGAACCATGATGTCTGAAACAATGCTTGGGTAGCACAGTCTAGAACTGAGTGTATATAACTTCTTATCATGAGAGAGAAACAACCAGCGTGAAACGTCTAAATATCCGCCGTAGTATACCTCGCTGTTTTACATCCTAAAATTTCAATCGCAATCCAAAGGTTTCCAGAAAAATATACATTTTATCTTGAACAAAAACTTCATTTGCATGCATTTCCAGCACACGCACCACACGACCGGTTTCGTGCTGTTTGCACTCATCAGGTAGGGAAAGCAAGATCAGGATCCGTATGCGCTTGTAACAGTGAAAGAATGGTTAACACGTTATGCTTGTATGTCACATTTGCATATATAGGTACGAAAAACGTGTTCTATCACCTTAGCCCACACTCATGTAGACAGGGTTTGAACTCATGACTATGAACAAAACGGTTCATTCGCATTAAATTTCCATCACACACACACCCTACAACTTTTTACGATTTTCCAGATTTCTCAAGGCCTTAAATCAAGAAACCAAAAGTTCAAATATGCCTTGAATATCACGTCTGTTCCGAATAACACACCATCTTACAGCTATGCATTTCAATCTCTGACCACCAAAGTAGACGTTTTCAATTTGGTCTATAACCACATCGTCATCCTTATTTTCCAATTACAGCTACTGCAATGAAATCCATCTTTTGCAGAAGAAAAGATCTTGTAAGGTCGATGCGCATCATCCCAGAATAATTAGGTGGGTAAAACATACGTCGAAGCTGCTACTTCGATGCTCAAAATAGACAGAATCAACTTGTCACGACGATCCTCATAAGTAAGCAAGTGGCGAGCTTCAACCATTGTTGTTGCTCTAAGCCGATAGATTTGTCCCTTTTAGATAATGGATAGAATGCCGGTCAAACTTATTCAAGTACACATCTGATATGTGAGCCATAAAATATAATGAATATACCGGGAAATAGCACTGAAAATCACTGCCAAACTACCCATAACGCCGGAGTATTAGCTGGTGCATTTCCGAGGATTTCGAGTTGTCTTTATGAATCCGACCCTATTAACAACTGATGATATTATTATTATTAAGCAAACTAAGTTTAGCATCAAGTTAGACATAACAGGCATACCACCAGCTATTTGCAGAATGCGTGGTGATAATTTTAAACTTCTTCAACTGAACATGTTTGGCACTTCAATAGAATGTGGAGTCCTCCCTTTAGAGTGGAAAAAATCTGTTTTCGCACCCAGACATAAAGCTAGCTCGAAGCACACGGCATCAAATATTCGCCCAATTTACCAAACAGCAATTTTTCCAAGATTAATTGAAAAAAATAGTGAAAACCTATGTTAAATCACTTATTTCCTAATTTATTTTTCAGCGCCTAACACGGCTTCATGAGTAAAATTTATTTCGTTACCTGCCATCTTGAATATCTCGACTATTTTACTACTTCGATTAAAGGAGTTTCGGCAGTCTTATTTGTCTTCCTAGACATAACTAAAGCCTTTGATACTGTTCCTTATAGGTTATTATTGTCGAACATGAATCATATGACATCGGAGTTCATTTTCTTTCCTGGCTAAATTCTTTTTCTAATCAAGTCGATGGCCAGATATCTAGCAGCCTGTCAATTCTCTGTGGGGTAATTCGAAGTAGCGTATTAGGCTGATTACTGTTTCTTTTACATATAAATGACATACATAAAGTCATTTCACATATTAAAGTCGTTATCACTTTCCCAGCTAATCAACCACAATTGCACATAGCTAGACGGAAAAATGATTTATCCGAACATGCAGATTGTGCGACAAGTAACATTTTTACGTTCTCAACAGCAAAACTAACATTTCACGCCTATCAGATGAACAATAAAAAAGTATTCAATTCTTCTTACCAATAACGCAATTTGAACGATTGACAGCACGCGTGATTTAGGATTTCGATATTCTGTAACAATCACTTCCAATGAACAGATACTCCATCTTATTACTAAAGCCAAGCAAAGTATGAACGTTATACACAGATTTATAATTCAACCTTGTTGTGAAATAGAAATCCATAAATTATTTAACATTACTCTTAGTAGAATATTGTTACATAATAGATACCAGAATAAATAAATCAGATGGCATAGTTTTTGGAAAGATACAACGTTGTTTCTCAAAATTCATCATGGGTTATAAGACTAAACAACTGAACCTCGATCCATTATGGTTTCGCTGACTAAATCATAATCTCATCTATTTATTTAGAAGACTGTCTTCGGATAATATAGAAAGAAGTTGGGATTTTCATATATCTTAATATTTTAAGTATACCTTGAGAAACAGTGAAGTGGGTTCTAAAATTATCTACTCATCAAAATGTGCAGCAGGAGAGACATCGTGCTGAATATTGATAATATTAATCCCGTCGAGCTTGATCTCACCAGCACAGCCGCCATACGTATTGTGAATCTAAAACATTACCCAGAGGTGATTGAGCCCAACAGAATATCAACGAAGTTACTTGGTCTCAAGCCAGTCCAATTTATTTGGTCCCGTTCCCTGGATCAAAGTCCTATCAGTGATGCGACAATTGTTTGCGGTATCATAAGGTATTTAAATCCTCCGTCACTTAGCCACCGCGCTGGAGCGTGACAGCGGATGATTAGAACAATACGCAGGATATTGATCCACCTAGTAAAGGAACAGATGGTTTCGGACGAAGTCTTTTTGATGGCAATGGCAGACCGATTTTCCCCATTTACGATAATCCATAACGACCAACAGAGCTCCACCCGCACGATCCCTTGATGTTAGACCTGACACTGGTCTTATAGACGGTAACATCTTTTCAGCAGAAAGGATGACCGAACGATGGCAGCAAGCACGTCACTCAACCAATAGCTTATTGAAACGTTGGAGGCGCGAGTATCTACCTACATTGAAGATAACTCATAAGTGACTGGAGCCACAGCGGAACCTCAGGACTTGAGAATCAATCCTCCTATCAAAGGTAGACTGTCACAGCTAAGTGGCATATGGTGTTAGTAATTATCTCCCTTCCGGGACCTAACTGTAAAAACTGCAGAAGTCATAGTTCGAAGAGACGCGAGATCCCCCTGTCAAATAGAGAGGCAGAGGAATAACCAACATAGTCGATATATAAGTACAGAGTTGGTGGAATGTTGCTCATTGACGATTATGCGTGGCACACAATCCCCCTTATGTAAATTAGCATATGAAAATAGATGCACCCGGCTGTAAGTAGTATGTGGTGCCAGTTCTTTGTTGCTCATGCGCAATGCAACTGGGCTGACATTTTGTTGGAGCATTGCCTAAGTCCTATCATACGTACGCTCTTTTCTGGGACAATGAGACAGATTGTCAGCACTTATTACAGCGAAATGTTATCAGCAGCTTGTTATCCACCCAAAATATCGCAAGTCATGGTTCACACCACCCAATGCTTGGTTCATTTATTATTTTTCACCAAGAATCACATGCATCGTTTATGTATATATCTGGCGATTATAAGATAAGGAGCACACGCCCCAAGTGTAATGATTCCTCTGAGACCATTAACCAGTGTACATGTGCTAATGCGTGTTACCTTATATATAACATTTATGTTAGATACACGGAGCAGTGTTGTTTATCTGACTCCTGCACTACACGCCGGCTTGAGAAGTTGTACTTTTAAAAGTGCCAACCTATGCTCCGTCCATACAGCCCAGCAAAGGCTCAAATTATTGGACACAGGCTGCTCAAGCCCTTTTAAATTTGCGTTATACGCAAATCAATTTTATACAATACATAGTTACATAAGGACCTATAATATGGCGTACTGGAATCTGAGGAGACATAGTCATGTGTCAATGACCGATATACTGAATGCAGTGCTTCGAAAAAATTCTTCGTGTTATAACAGTAGATTTAGATGCTGCATAATATCAAGCGTTCTTGTTCGCTATGAATATACATAATCAATCGAGTTTAAAAAGGTTATACAGATTAGATATTATTTGTCATACAGCAGTGCATTAAGAAAAGGATAAGGTTTTTGTGATTTTTGAGCGCCGTGGCCTTCTATTAGGAAAATAATCGTCAAGTAACCGATCTTTTTCATTAAGCTGTCGAAAAAGAATTTATTTCTAGCTACTCATGAGTAGCAACCTGAAATGTTTCACGGACCGGCGTGAAAGGCGCGTTTTCAACCGTGTGTTAATCTTTATATTTTAAGGAATTATAGTTTTCGTTTAAATAGCCCAGTCTATAGTTACAATCGTTTGTATGTATGTTGTATATATGAAGCCGCGTGGTAGTGTAAATGTGATATTCCCATTTAACTTGCACGAATAATCTGTCCATCTTTTATTCACTGTTTTACTTTGATTCAAACAACTTGTACATGTAAATTTTGATATTGTCTCCCACCGAAATTGTCTCATCTATTTCACCCATCTTTTCTTGTGTTTGTTCCAACCTCTTCCGCTATTTTTGGATCACGAATAACTTTGATTAGACCCGTTCCATTTTCTTTATTGGCTTAGTGGCTTAATTTTAGGATTTTCATGGTTGAGCTAAACATTTGCTTAATGTTTACTTGTTTAGTACCCATTTTCCAACAGACGAATCGTCTTGTACAAATAAATTTGCTTAACAACATTGGGACAATTCATGGACATAACTCTAGCCCGGTCGGAATCATTTCGTGACTTTCGGATATCGTCCGTAACAGCCTGCACTACGCAGAAAAAAACTAAAATGGAATGAAATCCTTAAAAGACCTGAAAAGCAATAGTTTACCAGAAGATCGCCTGAAGCCCAATGATATCTAGATAAATTCACAGATAAATGTCCAAGAGAAGAAATACAAGATGCAGAATGCGCTAATATGTTAGAGATTCTGTTACTCACAATTACCTCAAGAATTAACGCACACGAACTTCGCAAACACGGAATAAGACAAATTCAAAGAGTTGGAAATTATATTAACCGACAAAAAGTGTATTTTACAGGCAATAATTAAAATGAAGCATGCAATACAAAAACGAATAGCTATACAAGGCGCAAACATTTATGTAATGAATAGGAAGAGAAAAAATGAACGAGAGTCACTAAAATAATCCCTAACCAGAACGCTAGTTAGGCTTTAAGAAAGGATAACGTAGGCTCAAAATGTTCTTGGGGTCACATAATAATCCAGACGTTGGATTCAATGCACATGTTTACCGGCTGGAGTTCGAGCTTTACTGGTAGGGACTGATGAACTGGGGTGAACAAAGGGGCAGTTGGCACCTTAGGGATTACACAGCGGTAGTGATTGTGGATTAATGGTGCTTGATGGAGTTGGCGGCTTTAACTAAACAAAAGCTGGTTTAAGATGGTCAATCGAAACCGTGTCACCTGAACCACTCGTATCCGAAACGAAGTATTCGGGTTTACGCTCAATAACTTGATGATTGGATGGTTGAAGTGGTTTGCAAATATATTAACGTCGCACAAAAACCAAATCACACGTATCGCGGTAATCTAATTTCTGTTGATGAATATTGAGCTAATGAGCAGCCGTGAAATGAAACTTTAACGATCGCAAGTGAATAATGTAATATAATATCAAAGGTAACGACTGGCAAGACACAACGAGTTCACCAGGGAGACATAAGGTAGTTTTAAAAAATAACTATGCGGCTGAACACTGTAGATTTTCTTTGATAGTAGAACAAATTCCAAGAAGAACACGTGGTAAATATTCAGTCTATCTATTAGGATCGGCCAAGAAAGCTAAAATGGCTTTTAGCCGCCGGTGAAAGCGTTCAAACAATCCCTTAGAATAATGGTGGTAAGCGGTGGTTCAGATGTTCTGACAGCCAAAAAGTCGAGTCAAATCTGATAACAATGTCGGTTGTAATGAGAGAAGGTGAACAAAAATTCTCAATCGAATTTTCTAAGAATGCGCGTGCTACAGACTCAGACATGTGTCTTTAATCGGAACAGAAATCGGGCATCGAGTGAAACGATCAATCGCCGTTAAGATGAATGAATATCCGTTCGATGATGTCACAGGACCGACAAGATTATATGCATGTGAAAAAATCAACTGTTTGGATGCCTGAAAGGGATGTAAGGTGTGATAGTATGTCGATAAATGTTGACAAAGAATGTAATGCTGGACCCAGGTATGTATATCTTTATTTATGGACGGCCAAACAAAATAATCTGCGATGATCCTCACGGTAGCGCGCTTTCCAGGATGAGTCATCGAATGAATATGATCAAAAATGGCACGTAGTAAAGGAGAAGGAACAAGTGGTGTAGGTTTTTTAGTCAAAATATCACACATCAACAATGAATCAATCTTTGGTGAATCAATTTTCTACAAATTCAAAAATCGTCATTTAGACTGCTCGGTTTTGTCAATCTTACTTTGACGGTTATCCAAAATGGACAGATCAAATCGTGAGCCCGAAGATAAAACAGAAATGTCAGGTCTTGATAAGACATCGGTGATAAAGTTTGCATTTCCTTTTAAGCAAGAGGTACGACACTTATTTCAACGCCAGTATAGACCAAGAAACGTAGAGAATTCTATTGGTCTTTAACGTAGAAGAGGCTACTCGGGTTTTGTAGCCGGCTACATTTGTCGCCGTTAATGGCTGACCCGAATATTCGACGGTTTTTAAAAAAATTGAACGAGGAAGCGCACTTAGAGGCTTTGTCCTCATATTTTTGTGGTACCAACACGCGCTCAGTTCCTAATGATGGGGAGTCTGATTTTGAGCTGATTCGGTTGCGAGATTTTGAAAAAAGTCAATTTATCGCAAAAGGTAAGTTGACGACTTGTTCTTTCAATTCATAACAAGAACATTGTGAAATGCTTGGTTTAAGAGCTCACGTGGTTTGTTCGGTCATATTATACGCGGCTTGCTAAAGCTCATTTAGTTATACGTAGGTATATTAACCGGCTAGAAATAGGCTTTCGTTAACTAGGAGGTTTTTCGAACACAAATATTTAAAAACTTTTCCATCCATCTTTCTGCTGCCAAGTAGCGATTTAGTATGGCGAAAATGTTGAGATGGTTTTTCATCGCCAAGCTTTATTTGGGAGAACAGGGTATCGAGCTTTCTTTGCTCGAAAATACCAACTCGTTTTATTTCTGCGGATTTTTACTTTTCCTATGGTTCATCCAATGACACGGCATAAATGAAGTCACTGACCTCTTCAGCTACATCGAGGCAATAGAAGCGCACCACATGAGAGTACATCAGTGATATTACATATACGAAAAGCAGCTTCAATTTGATCGAAACATAAATGGAGGTTAGCTGCACCAAAGCCTGTCATGTGAAATAATATGCTATGATAGTTGGATGATAGAAAATCTACTCGTTAAAATATCGCTCATTGAGAATTATATATTTATTTCAACACACCAAAAATGAACAAAAATGAATTCATTGTCAATGATAAAATGTGGGCTCACCAATTATATAATGAACAAAATAGTCTGCGCTACACAAAATAGAACGACAATGAAATGAAATCACTAAGAGACCTAAATTGCAATCGTCCAATGAAGTCCATTTGTAGCGAGATAAATTCACAGGGGAGAGTCCAAGAGGTGGAATTCAAGGTGCAGAATGCGCTAAAATGTTGAAGAATCCGTTACTCGCAATTACCACACGGAGCCACGAACACAAACTTCGCAAACAAGCAAGAAGACAAAGTCAAAGATTTCGACATTATATTAATGGCCAAAACATGTATTTTACAGGTAATAATTTGAATGAAGAAAAACGAATAACTATACAATGAACAGAATAGGAAGACACAAAAAGAACCTGAGTCACTACAGCCATTCACATCCCATCGAGTTTCCCGAAGGTCACTGCGGAAACATTCCGGAGTTTCATGGATCAAGTTTTTCAAGGATTATCTTTTGTTCATTTTATATCCTTGATGTCCTGAATAACATTTCTTCTCACGCGAAGCATACAGATTCTTTGCACGCATTTTTTCAGAGACCTTCACAATATAGTTGTGTAGTTAACCCCAATAAATGCCGTTTTAATGTCGCGCTCCTTAAAATTGTAAGACATCGGCGCATTACAGAGAAAATTATTCCCTTGCAAGAAACACACTGATCATAAAACGGCTACCCATGTTCCACCTCTCTTTGACAGTTACGTCGATTCCTTAGTGTTATTAATTATTACCGAATATTCCTTCCCGATTGTGCTAACATATCTTAACTGATGACTGATTTGTTACGCGAAATGGAGCGTCAATTTACAGTGGATGCTGGTGCTGTTAAATGATGAAGATGCTACACTACATTTTGTTGGAAAGTTTCATCTATATACTATGCGGTTCGCCATTTTCGCCATTTATTGGAGTCCGCAATTTTACTGTTTTGACCGATCTCAAACCTATGCTTCAGCTGATAAATATTCACCCGGTGAGATGCAATTTACCAGTGATATACGTTATCTGTCTTCTTCATCGAACAAAGTTGCGGATGCATTTTCTCTTATGCAACTTACCGCAATAAGTCCATTGAGCTTTGATTTCAAGCATTTAGCAGAAGCTCAGAAGCATGACAGTGAGTTATCTCACTTTTACATTGTAAGACGAAACACCACCATCGAATGTTCACACCCGAAGTGCTAACCCAATGTTGACGATTTTTCTTTGAACCCATACACTACTATTGTTCCCAGTGTACCTCCGTCAACCTACTCAACCCAGCCGTGTGAACGCTCTCTCTCTACCATCTCCAGAATCACCCACCACAGTTATAAAAAAACTCGATCACGTCGTAGGGTCAAGTGGCCTACTTACCTTGCAGACTACGCCGATTAACTTTTTCCAGTTTCGGGCGCTTTTTTCTTTTCAAACGCTCTAGGGAGGGAATAATATGGTGTTTTCAGCATTGTATATTTTATTTTATATATCGTATATATTACTTTATTGTTTTGTTATAACCCATACATGTAAATATGTACAAAATCTAAATGAAGTATTCGCGTTGCTCACGTGTTCTGTTTTGAGACAAGTCTGTAGTGTGTGCTTGCTTTAAATTTGTATGCTGTTTTATGTTGAGAAGTGTGTTCCGATTAATTGGGTTAAATATTCAGTAGGCGCAAGCTGTTAGTGGTAAAATGTCTTTTTGATCAACCGCTACACCCCCATAGATGCTAAAACAGTTTTCCATTTCGAAAACGTCTACGACCATTTTTGCTAACATTAACTTTCTTTTTTGAAAAGGGAGAACGCTAAATCAAGTGTTCGAATTATTATTGGATAGCATTCAAGGTTACTGTCCTGACCGTGCT
>JACCGJ010004864.1:0-61868 GCA_013407085.1 Atriophallophorus winterbourni | reverse complement strand
CAATAATTATACAAACCTCAACTGTATAGGAACGTACAGCAAACAGTGGACCCAAAATACTCCAGAATCAATTATATCAATGCAAACAAGTTCAATGACGACCAAAATTGTCGTCCAAAATGTCTATCAAAGACAAGACACCCAAAAGTGGTGTCAAAATACAAGCCAAATACAAGTGCCCAAAATAGCAACCAAATTCCGCAACATGGAATTAAAACAAAAGCTCACCCCACATAGTGAACAGAAGATTCAATAAATAATTACAAAAAGAAATGTTTGAATCAAAATACTGGAGGAAACATAAAACACAAGCAAAACTCTATTTCCACCAAAAAATTCAAGTATGTGTTGATAACTTAAGTTACAAAATAAAAAGGAATGTCGAAGGGGATTAAAGAAGAATTTCAACCCGACTTGGAACTTACACTGAGCAGATCGAAGAGAAAATTCAGTAAAGCACGACAACCCGGCCGGTCCCGGAGGATTCGGTAAAATTTGTCTTGATTTCAATAGAAGAACTTAGCAATGAGAAACATCGGTCCTCTTAACCCGGAGGCATGCGCAAAAAGCAATTCAGTCAAAGACGGGCATACCAAACAGCACGTCGCAAATAGGTCTTGCTGTCCGGCGCAGATGAAGTTGAATTGTCTTAGCGGCAATTGGACGATGGCACCCGAGAAAGATGACTCCAGTACTGTTATTATCAGGATGCCGGTCTTCATTGTCCGTTACCTTATCGCAAAGGCTCTGCAGAAACTGATGCTCAGGCTCTAAGTAATAATAATAATAATAATAATTCTGATATTTACGAGGCATGTAATTTACATGATCAGTTTATCAATATTGGAACAACAAAAGCAACAAAATATAACGGTGCAAATGACCGAAGTGAGCGGGATTTTTAAACATTTTTTTCCGTTCAATAATGGAAACGAATATACAGAAAGTGAGAAAAAAATCTTCATGTCAAATAACAATAAGATTTCATTTAAATTTTGTCAGAAGTTACGAATTGCAAGGATGGGAAAACATGGAGAACATAAATGGAAGGTAATTATGGAAAATGTGGAGTGAATTGTAATAAATTGTCATAAAAAATTGATAAATAAATTATATATGCATCAATTTATGTTTTTTTACGGAGAGATTGGTTGAGAAGATGGAAAAGTGAACATAAATTCATCAGAATAAGAAAATCTAAGAAATTCTAGGGCATGAAAGAGGGTGTGGTTAAAAGCATGGGAGTAGGGTACGCTGTGTACTCTAATACTCTTGAAGAATTGTCGAAGATTCGAGCCAAAATGTGTTCACCAGCCGGGTTTTCGTTATCTGCAGGAGAGTGAATCGCAAATGGAACAAATCTCGGGCGGATAGATTTCGAGCCAGTTTCAGTGATGGTTCGGTATTCGACACTGGAATATAATGAAAGATATTCTCTTCACCATCAAAAGCACGTCAAAAAACGTGAAGCTCCCTCGGGTGCTTCGACCGAGGGCCAAACAGGATTAGTTTTCGCAGCACGAAATACCAGTGCCCAAGTATTGTATGCAAATATATGCAGCATCAGGAATAAGTGGACTGAACTTTCTCTCTGCGTGGCTCAGTTACACACAAGGGTTATTGCACTTTCTGAGACCTAGCTGTGTGAGATTGATGAGGTGCCGGTAAACATCAGTGAACAGTATCTCGTCATAAGATGCGATAGGCCGGGCGATAGGAGAGGCAGTGGCGTTGCACTGCTCTTGGAGTATGGTTTGCACAACATGGGTACAGGGATATCTCTATCCATTGAAAACTTCCAAGTTGTTACGAGTATCCTGAATTGCTACAAGTCATCGTTCGCAATTGCTTGTGTCTACGTCACTCCCAGTGCATCCCAACAGCAGTTTACACAGCTTATTGAGACACTCGATGGTTGATTTCACTCAGCTCACAGCGTACATATCTTGGGTGATTTCAACCTCTCAGACATAGATTGGCCTGTCCCCACTGGTCTAGTCACCCAGCAATCTGACACCTTTCTCGAATGGCTCCATAATCATGCGCTGCACCAGAATGTCATGATCCTACAAGCTTTCGCCATGGATGCACTCCATCCACTCTTGACTTGGTATTGTCGTCCCAGCTAGAAGCCATTAGTCATTCAAAGTACCTACCGCCGCTCGGCAAAAGCGATCACGTATTGATAAGCTTCGAAGCGATATTGCGTTCTCGCAAACCTTTCTCTCATACTGAACGCAATTTTAGGCTTGTAGACTGGGGTTTACTCTTGCAGACTTCAAAATCTTTTCTTCAGTTATCTAGCGATTCAAATGTAAGTGAAAACTGGGATAGAATTTCTAAGTATCTAAATGAGTTACAAGACAAGCACGCTCCGCTGCAGTGTGTGAGAAGGCATCGAAGGCCACCCTGGTGGTCTCCTCGAGTCCGTAGGTCTACCCGTAAACGGGATCGTCTATGGCGGCAATATAAGCTATCCCTTACTTCTGGTTCTTGGGCCCGCTACAAAACCGCTCGGAATGCCTGTGTTAAATTACAACGTGTGCTCAAACAGCATTTTGAGTTATCTCTAGCTAGGGATGCTAAATCCAACCCGAAAAGGTTTTATAGCTACGCAAAGTCAAAAGGAAAAACTAGGGAAATCATAGGGATTTGAAACTGGAGGACGGAAAAGTTGCCGATACGGACCTGTCTAATGCAACTGCCTTCTTAGGGTTTTTCAGTAGCGTTCAACGACGGGATAATTTTTCAAACGCGCCGTCAGGTCTGCTTAACCTGACACCTGGTGTCCATGTATTAGATGAGTTGTCCTTCAATTAGGCTGAGGTGTATGACGCATTTATCCATGTTGGGGTCAACAAATCTGAGGGACCAGAAGGCATCTACTCAATTATGCTTGAACATCTTGCCTCAGTGCTTACCGAACCGTATTGCCAGCTCTTTAATTCATGCCTGCAACTTGGAATTGTTCCCAGTAAGTGGAGGGAAGCCAAAGTCTTGCCAATACACAAGGGTGGTTGCAGGTCAACTTTTGGTAACCATAGACATGTCAGCCTGACTAGCATCGTCTCGAAAGTAATGGAAAAACTGCTGCGTGACAAAAGCTGTCAAATCTTCGTCAGCATTCTTTGTTGAGTGTAACTCAACATGGATTTCTTAAGGTAAGATCTTGCCTGACTAACCTTCTTAGTTTTCTCAATACTTCCACTAAAAGGATGGATGAAGGGAACATGTCGAAGCCCTCTATCTATACTTTAGCAAGGCTTTCGATTCCGCAAATCACCGCCTTCTAGAGATTAAGCTAGCAGCAGAAGGCATACGGGGTAGTCTACTTGCTTGGATAAAGGCCTTTCTTACAGGTAAGACATTCCGAGTTAGGGTACGATCTACGCTGTCAAATCAAACCGACGTGATCAGTGGTTTACCCCAAGGGTCGGTACTCGGTCCTCTTCCATTCCTGATTTTCATCGATAACTTGTCCTCTGGGACGACATTGAGCGGGTCATAAACTGGTCATATCAGTGGGATCTCCCACTGAACCTAAATAAGAGCCAACTCTTGTCAGCACTGGTTAATAAGATTTCGGTCCAGTTAGCGGGGAATTCCCTAAGTGTTAACGCCACACAACGTGGTAAGGATTTAGAAGTACTTGTCAGGACTGACTTTAAATGGAAGGACCAATGCGCAGCTGCAGCTCAGCGTGCGCGCGAGGTTATTTTTCGGCTGAAATCAGTGCAATCGTGCAGAAGACCCGATGTGTAGCTGTTACTGTACAAGGCAGTAGATCGGTGGCATCTCGAAAACTGTGTTTAGGCGTGGTGTCCTAACTACAAAAAAGACATCCTTCGACTTGAATGCGTACAGCGCCTCGCAAATCGCATGATTGAAGGTCAGCGAGGGGCACCGTACGCTGCGCGCCTAATGTCTCTCGATCTTTTTTCCCTTAGGCGCCGTCGTTTAAGAGGTGACTTAATAAAAACCTTCAAGATCTTGAAGGGTTTGAGTGGCAAGCAAATGTACGACATCTTTACCTTGAGCCCCAAGCTGGGCACACGGGGCCACTCACTTAAAGTTGCTAAGAAACGATGTCGGCTGGTTTCCAAGAAACACTTTTTCAGGTTTAGGGTTGTAAACTTCTGGAACATTCTTCCAGAAGAACTTATATCCTGCAGTACCGTCTACAGTTTTGAGCAGGGTTTGGACCGCAACTGGGATAAGTTTTTTCATGAATACTCTCCTTAATTGCTATACAAGCTTAGGTATTTCATCTTTTAGCGTAATTCCGTAAATAAAGTGAGGGCTAGAGTTCTCTGTGTTTTTTATTTATTATACACGATGCTACTTCAGCTGACCTCTTACCGTGCTGGTGAAGATAAACTGCTTTTTCTTTTTCCAGCATCGGCTATAACGCGGTGCTTCCTAAATTCAACCCGAAAAATCTCTTTACTTCGCGATCGGGTAAGATTTCAAATAGACAAAAAGAATAAACGCTTTGGCAGTGGTGGGTGCTTTTCTGAAGCCTTCCACCGAAAGAAATTCTCAACGATCGATTAGCTTGTTAGCCACATACTGTCCTGTGCAAACTGAACTGAACTGAACTGAATAATACCGCAACCAAGGTTACACCAAGCACGCTAAAGACGAATGGCGGAATATTTAAAATATTTCATTCGTGACCTTAAAATGATTAGTGAGAATTCTGTCAAGAAGGTCGCAAAATATAAAGCACACTAAGTGCTTTCAAAGTACCTTCCTCTATGGCATTAAAAGGTGAAAAGATGCGCAATGTTTATACCCATCATGTTCTACATTTAATAAGTTAATTAAGCCAAAGAGTGGATATCGTTGTGAGAGTGGAAACAATTTGACGGATTGCATCAATACTAACAACGTGAGTTACTGCTTGATCCTAGCCTGGTATAAAGACATCACGCAGTTAATGTGATGAGGATGTACCACAACGTGTTTCCTCCTAGTCTGTATGTTCTCGCACGGATGTGCAATCGTGCAGCACTTCTGCGTTGTGCAGCTAACACCGTGATAAATTGATTTGCCACCGGGTATGAGCTGCACGTGAGTACACACTGAAGTCTCACTGCTATTGCTGTTTTTCTTTTCATTATCTGTCTAAGCCTGGGTAACCTGACGGTATCTTGGCCCACGTATGACTGTGCGGCACTTTGCTTGGATCAGGCTTGCGGTTTCATGCATACATATAAACACACATACTGTATGTTCAGCATTAACGAGGACTAGCTGGGTGAAGGTAGCTGTTTCAAAACTGTCGTGATGCATCCAAAAAAGTGCTGTGGCGGCTACATTGGTAGTAAATTTGTTTTAAAATATCAAATAAACTGAACCTGTCGCGCTTCTCGTGGTGATTTAATCATCCATGAAATGTGAATGTTAACGGTTTGTGATCAATCAAGGCTGCTTTCTGAGGTATGGCTGAATTTTTTAAGACTAATTATAAATATCTCTGCAAGATGTGCTGTAGTTTGTCTGCGCCTCTTTCAAGCACTTCGAATGATCCACAGTAATTGCAATAAATACTATTTAAATGGCCTCAGTACTAACGAGAAGAAGACTAATTTAGGGTTTGTATGCGGGAGCTTTCCAGCCTCTGCCAAAGCGCTTTCGATTGTCTAGAATGCGGATTGCGCATTCGGCGTACTATTCAGGTTCGGATTTTTGCCAGGTTGCATATCGATCAGTCGTTAAATTATCTGAGCACACTTGTGAATGAGACAGCGGTAATAACATACTAAACAAAAAATGCCGCAACCTTTTGATAGAAACTGGTATTGAGATGAAATCGCAGTTACCTTCCGAGGTACAGTGCGAATTCCCTGAAGCTCGACAACGAGACCCAATATTCGTTAACTAAGTATGCTGAATCAAATGGAGTTGAATAATATGCCGTACTTTTGAAAGTGTAAGAACAAATAGTGTTAGTGTTGTATGTGCTCATCTGTACTACTGGTAATGATGACGTCATCGTTATAAACGTAGACAAAAGCAATCTACACAGAATTTCATCCATCAAACGTTGAAGCTTTTGCGCGAATTTCCTTAGACCAAATGGCATTTCGATAAAATCTGAGTCCGAATCGGGCGGACAGCCTTAGGAATGTCTTCCTCTGCAACCAGAATCTTCTTTTACGAGATCAGGTTTCTTAAAAGCTAATCTGCTGTATAACGTTGAAGCGAAATCACGCGGATAGGGTTATTTGAACAGTTACGCAGTTCAGTGTGTGGTAATCGCGAGATGGTCGTCAGTCCTCGGCCGTCTTTTTTGCCTCCATATGAAGTTGTGAATAAGAAGAGCTACTATAATGGCGAGTGATGTCTATTTGCAATAGGTGCTCAAACTCAGTCTGTATAGCCTGTGCATCTGTGTACGAGTCGAAGAGCAGAACTATATTATCAACATAGTCTAAATCGAGAAGCTTGCCATCTGGCATTATATGAACTCCGAAAGCTGGGGTTCATTCCCTGCGTAATTCGATGATAGCATCAATTACAACTTTGAACAGAAAAAGAGAAATCTGACATTTTTGTGCGACGCCACTTGTTGTAAGGAATTTTGGCGAAAGCTCGTTGTAAAAACTAACGTATACAGATACATACACAGAGCATACAGTGCCCGCAGTATGTTGATATACTTTTGCAGAGCATCTGCTTCGTGTTGCTTGGCACTTTATCTGGCTTCAGACGTGTGCTTCATGATGATTATGGCAAGTTGTCTAGTCTCTACAAAGGCTCAGATTTTCTTTGTTCTATTTCAATCAGCCAATGAAATGCGGTTGCTACTGAAAGGATGTACAATCAATCAGTACTTCTTTCTCTTTCAGATAACACCGTGCTAAATTGTGTTGATACTAGTACGCATAAAATTACAATCTTGTGTGCATGCACGCTGCAGTCATACTGCAATTAGGTACTTTCCTTTATATCTATTTAGTGCGGCGCAACCAGGTTTTCCTCTTCGTAATTATCGCTCGTCTGATCTCCCCGAGGATTTCACCCAGTTTGCTTCTCAAACAGCCTTAAAATATAGCATCTGCAAAGTTCCCCACACTTCTGAAGGAACATTTGCAGAGGCCCTCGGTGATTAATATGCCCGTTTTGTACTGTTATTCCTATTTCCGTTCCAATACCTGTCTAGGCCTGGGCAACCTGACAGTATCTTAGCCCACGTGCAGTCTTTGACTGTGCGGAACTTTGCCTTGATCAGACGTGTGATTTCTTGCATACATACTTTGTTTCGCCAGCTGTCTTGCGCCTGTGATCTCTTTGAGATGCTTCCCAGATCTGTACACGATTATTCGACAAGATTTCACTCGGAATCTTGAGTTTGGTATCGTTTGAATTATAACCCAGTTTTTAACAGCAGAGGTTAATGCATGGATGTCCAATCGTGCAGTACTTCTGTGCTGTACGGCTAACACCCTGCTAAATTGATTGGCTACCGGTGGTAAGCTGTATGCTGAAACACGCTAGAGTCTCACTGCCATTTGTATTTTCTTTCTCCTATCTGTCTGGGTTTCGTACCGGTCGAGGGTGCATAGATCAAATCTTCCCACTCTGTCCGTTACTGGAGCAACGCCACGCATTTCGTAGGCCAACTATCGTGGTTTTCCTTGACAACCGAGCAGCATTCGATTCAATCGATTGCGAAGTCTTTGGAACTGTCTGCTGAGACATGGAGTGCTCGAGAAGTACGTTTGGATCTTGAAAGCATTATATTGCCACACTTCGGGCAGGGTTCGAGCGTACGGACAATTGTCGTCCTCTTTCAATATCTCCAACGAAGTGCGATAGGGCTGCCTTATCTTGCCGTTCCTTTGTAACTTCGCGATCGACGATGTCCCAAGGAAAGCTTTAGCTAGTCTGGTGGGCACAGGTGTTGAACTTCTGGCGGGTGAGACAGCTACCGATCTAGAGTATGCGGATGACATCGCACTTCTGGGAGATGACCCTCATATAATGCAACAGGCCCTGGACCGCTGGGCACTTGAAGCTTCAAGGTATAGCATGTGCTTTGCGCCTAACAAGTGTAAAACACTTACTCAGGACTGGAGCTGTTCTTTTCCAAGCCTAGCTGTATGTGATGTCAATCTTGAGTTTGTCGACAGCTTTGTCTATATATATATTTACACAATCATTTAAAAATGAAAAAGTCTACCTTGGCAGTTGTATCTCTGCTGGCGGCTAGGTCGAGGACGAGATCTCACATCGTGTTCGCAAAGCGAGTGTAGCGTTTGCTAACCTTCGCCACTTGTGGCGTCGAACCGTTGTTTCACTCCATACTAAAGGCCGGGTGTACAACGCAGTTGTGCGTGCTACACTAATTTATGGCTGCGAAACCTGGTCTATCCGAGCGGAAGATGTTCGTCGGCTTTCTGTATTTGACACCCGTTACCTGCGTAGGATTGCTCACATTCGTTGGCAGCATCGCGTTACAAATATAGAAGTCTGCAAGCGGGTGTTAGGACCAAGTGGCCATGGAATGGGAGAAATGCTGATGCTTGCTCGTTTGCGATCGTTGGGACATGTTTTAAAAATGCCTCTTCGGCACAGTCGGCTATTAACGGGTATCAAATTTAGAAGGGAGGTTTCCGCTTTTTGGCTAAGATTAATTCCAACACCAGCTAGGCCGGCAGATGAAGCGATGGGATCACTGGACACACGCAAGTAGAACCTACTCCCAAGAGGCATAGGAGAACTCAGTTGAAATATCGATTCAATGTCACGAAGTCTGGTTTACGATAGGCAGCATATGTCGATATGTGTTTCTGGAGAGCGGGCTAGTCTAAACCCTTGGTATGGTTGTTGCATGGTACGGATATTGAACGATGCAAGCCTAATAGGGGCATGCGGTCGGAGAAGAGCGTTGGAAATCGACAGCTGTCTCTGAACAGTTAGCTGCGACGGTATGTGTTCAGCTTTGATGGTCCGAAGTGAATCAGGGAGAGGGGATGACGTGTGCTTGCGAAGTGGATTCTCAAGAGTAGCTTTCGAAAGTAGTGTTCGTAGTGAGAGTATGCGACATTGTCGTCATCGTTGAACGTAGGCGTGATACTACCCGGTTGTCTAGACCGAAGTAGGGGAGATTTCGTTTAGGGGGTCCCACTCCTAGCCTTTAGCGCGTTGGCCTTACCCACAAGGCAGTGGAGCGAGAGAGGTTCGCAACTATCGGTGATCGGCGAAGCGGTTCGTACGCCCTTTTCCGGGAAATTTCCAGCTCGGAGACCGGTTGGTGTCCGCAGTTTTCGCTTGTGCAGCATACAATGTCCTTAATAGGACAGGGGTAGTGACTTTTGATGCAGTGAGTCACATTCGCCACATCATTATGTAATCATTAGATTTTTATGGCCTTTTATAAGGAGAACGCTTGCCAGGCGAAAACCCACCATATCGTCAGACACCACCACTGAACTTTTCGATGATACCGGAGAACCGAGCCCACCCAGCTGGCGCCAACGTGGAGGTACTTCGGTATCGTCCTAGTAAAATCCAGTGATGCCTTCCTAAAGGTATATCTGGCTTTATTCCCTTGCAGTTTTCATACAACCATTTGAAACACAACCTTTGTCTTAGTATTTTCTTTACTACAGGTTCCCCAAAACTTCTTGTAGTGATGCTGATTCTTACATGCCGAGTACGTTTTAGTTTCTGGATTATTATTACTATTTTAGTATGTTCAAGGAAATGGTTTATTTACCAAACTTTTCAAGTTACCCCATTGCATGTACAGTCATAGACCATCTGTTTTCGGTCCCGTATCGCCATCTGTTTTACCGGATATTGATAACCTCGCTACGCTGAAATTCCCCACAGTATCGATGATCTTGAGCAAAACCATGAGTCCAGAGAGTGCTATAATATTACAACGGTGGCAGGACAAGAAAAAAGGGGAAATGGGTGAAAAAGAATTCAGTGAATATATGCAAAGTGTGTTTTTATAAATTTACTGATAGGTGAAAGAAATTACAACTTTAGGAAGGCTCGTTCATAGCGAAATTCAACGAAGGCTACTAAAAGGTTCATTTTCGCAAACTTTATCAGAAGAAGTTGCGCCTTATTGTCGAAGTGTTGCGTTTATGCTTGATTCTCTGAAAACGCAATGTGTAGAACTTGATTGTATACATACGGATCTACGATATCGGGGACGTTTGGATAGTATTGTATGTGTGGGGTTAGTTGTACGCTTTTAATACATTTTTCCTTTCCTTATGTTTGCTTTTGATTATAATATCCTTGCTATACACAATAGTACAACCAAACTAAATTTCACTTTTTGAGCTGCTCGAAATGTTTTGTATTAGTGTTGATGCCGAAACATTAGCACTATTCGTAACACAAAATGGTATTACGACCTAGTTATATGGTGTCTGTGCAACGAACAGTGTTGAACATTGTGTCGATAGCTGAGAGCTGACTGGTTACGAGATTCATTCACGAGTTCCGATATTTCATAAGCCAAAACATCGATTAGATGTTGCACAAATCGTGCGCAAAAGTTTGAAATTCGTTCAGAATTCATCATTTTTACTCCATCTAGTAAACGTTTTTTCCGGCTGTGACAGTCATCTTGAGTGTTCTTGAAACAACCAGTTTCTCAACATGCTCAACTTGCTTTATATAGGAACAAATAGTCAGTCACAGCGGTGAATCGGTGTTGGTGTCAGCATTCGTACTTTGTGGTGATCCGAATCTATCGGAAATGGTTTGTGGAACAGCTTCTTTGTAATTTCGTCCTATTCGAGTCAGATTGTAATATTTGGTTTGTAATGGCTGACCTGGACTGATAACTGAATGTTGATGTTGTGTTACTTTTCCGAAACTTATAAATCACGTTCTATTTCTTCCGACTTAAAAGAAGATTTGAAAAGAACGTTTGCAATGAATCAGTTAGAGCAATGTTGGGTAACTTTCGCCTCTGGTTCATAAGCCCCGTCAGACCTAGGTTGTCAGTATAAACATGGTTAAGGTTTACATTGCATTTACCTGACCGGGTGTGCAATCGTACAGTACTTCTGTGCTGTGCAGCTAACACCGTGCTACATTGATTGGCCACGGATAGTGAGCTGCATTCTGAAACACGCTAGAGTCTCATCACCATCTGTATTATCTGTATTCTCTATTTCTCATACCTGTCTAGGCCTGGGCAACCTGACAGTAATATCGCCCACGTGCAGTCTCTGACTGTGCGGCACTTTGCCCGGATCAGGCTTGTGCTTTCATACATACATACATACATACTTCAGAGCAGTGTGGCTAACACCGTGTTAAGTTTATTGGCCACGGGTAATGTGATGCATGTTGAAACGCGCTGGAGTCTCACAACACAATGATTTTTCCTGTCGTTTCTTTGAACCTGTGGACCCGACTTTTATGACAACACGCAACGGGCTTTGTTCAGTTTTCTCACTAGACAGGATGATATCGTTTTACACGTTCAATTGTGGTAGTATATTCATAGGAAATGTACACCCAAACCATAATCAACGCCGTTATCTACATTCGTTTATTTCCAACATGCCATTCTATTTCACTTTAAGATCGAGTAACGAGCCGCTCGTAACCGAATGGAAATCGATCCACGAATCGCGCCGTGTGACTTCAGTTGAAAAAGCCTACGATGCTCCACTTCAATTAGCAGCTTACGTTGGTGCTTACAATAACGGTCGGTCTCCGGGTTCTCCTCAGGTAGAATTAATAAATTAACGGTTATACTCTTAGTACCATTTCAATTTTTAAGTTTAATTTTTCATATTAATCTAGACCTGGGCAACCTGGCAGTATATTAGCCCACTGTGCAGCACTTTGCCTGTATCACTTATGTGCTTTCCTACACATACACATATACGGCTCAGTTTTGCTGTGCTATGAGCCCATATACACGACGTCGAGATAAGATGTCAGCATGGACCATCACCCATACGCTTATTGGTCCGTACATGCACAGCTGTGACTCCTGCTTAATCGATCTTCCACCAGTAATTAGTTTTATTCGAGACCCGCTGCAATTTCACTGTCACGATGTCTTCAAACCCATGAAACTTGACATTATCTGAGCTCATGCCCGTTCAATGTATGCAGCATTTTAGGCGGTTCGTATGTAACATCTATTAATAGTCTTCTAATATTTTTCATACTTTGTGGCTTATCCCCGAAATTCAATTTTATTATTATATATATAAACAATTAACAATGCATTATGCGAAAGAAATAGTATGGGAAAGTTAGTCGCCAATGTGATATTGTTTTCGCGGCGCGCAAATAATCCAGTGAATTTTCTTACTGGTAAGTAGCCAACAAATTAAATTTTGAGCCCATCCAGATCCGTAATGACTGAGGCAGTTTACCGTGACTGCACGTCGGCTTAACTACACTCAGGCTTCCCAGATGTTTACACTAAATTTAGTGATGTTAGAGATTGCAGTGCGTTCTTGATTTTCTATCATTTTCTATTACAATCAATTTCACCCAATGTTACATTCCATCTTGAAATTAGTGCATACTCGTTCCCAATTTCTCACCCACACGAAATTGCTTGACTTGTCCTTTCTTTGCAACCAGGGTCGCTTGTATGTACTGTTTTCCTGTTTGCCATTAATGTGACATCTTGAGTCTGAAAGTTTTTTGGGTTTACACTGTTGATAATTAATTTGTGTTCAATTTAATGTGCTTCCCATTTGACTCTGACTTGAAACGTTAGTTCGCTGTTGATTCATCTCAATCACCATAGTAATACTATATCAATCTGATTTTTCTTGCGTTTCGCATACTTTTAAGTTCACAGTAGTACCTTTACAAATTTAGAGGTTTCCTACGTTACCGTGCTTTTTGGTTAACTTGGCTCATAGTTCCGATGTTTGTCTCCGGTTTTAGCAACACGGAGCAATAAACGTCATACGGTTTGATTATCTCGTGCATGATAAAACTCGGCTGCTGTTGACATCTATTTCGCACCTAGATATGGTGAAGAATCAGGCTTAATTTGATTTCCCCACATGCGCAACTAACTCCAATTGAGCGGCGTGACCTCGAAGAAAAAGGGCGCATGTTAATGCCGCTTCACCGTTGCCTTGTTAGTGTTCTATGGTGCATGACAATGAAAGCCGCAAGGAAGCTGTCGTGCTGACGTCGTTCACTACACTACACTTGAATGTGTGTTTGATTCGAGGTGTAGGCACCTCACCGTTGCCTAATTTTTTATAGGTCCTATCCTGCCCTCATCTTTTTTAGAGTTTTGACCATGCCATGATTGTGTGACTATTTAGCATTCGGTACTTGTGACCGGTGTGATGCTGTGCATGTTGATGATGATGATGTGCGAGCCAAAATATCGAGGGTTAATTGTAATGGAATTGTCTAATATTCCGAAAATTGCGTCGGACTCACTGCCTGAATCTACTTTATGCCAAATATTTGTATAGCTGGACTGAGTTCAATATTACAGCCCTTCTGCTTTCAAATGCCAATGAAGTGGAATTGTGCCTGATGATTTCAAACAGCGTGAAACTGACTGTGAGCGCTGGGATGATATGGGTCAACAATCGTGATCGCCACGCCGTGGCATCGTGTCCCGCAACTCAGATGTCCGCTGCTTCAAGATCGACATCTTGGAAGTTACGAAATATTAATCGTTATACGCCGTGTGTTTTCGTATCTTTTTGGTTTACATTTGTTAGAGCAAAATTGCCCATATTTTTATTTAAATTTTACACACGCACACATGTATACATCCACTTTAAGGTTTCATGCTTCGATCTCGACATTTCCCTTAGGTCAAAAGAGCAATGTTAGTCTACGCGTACGCTGATGGTTTTCCAGCCGATCGTCTAGTATTGAGTCCCCATGATTTGGAACATTTTTGGGACCAATGGTGTAATCGCGTGGATCTATATTACTCTCAGGTAGGCTTTTTGGTCCCGTGCGGGCTCGCGCTCAATTACTTTTTTTCTGGTGATTTCTAGTGCATTTGCGATTACGTTTAACAGTAATGTAAATCAGATGTATTGCTTTTTAATTTTAGTCTGTCTTGTGTAAATTAACTCGTGCTGATTATTGATTTTTCTGATCATAAATGTGCTCGGCGCGTTTGTTTACTACGCGCATATAATGAGGTTTGAAGCAGTTAATTCGATTGCCTTTGTTTCGTCATGCAATTTTGTCCTCGATCATCATCTCATTTCAATGAAGCAGTTTGCTGGCTTGATTGTTGCCGGATTCTCGCACTGGCTGGTTTTAATGAATTTGGCAATTTAACGTGACTTTTTATTTTCATCTCTGGAATCAATCTGCAATAGCGATTAGTTGTTTCGGTGTTTTTCATTCCTTTGCTGTTTGACTGCGCAGACTACCTACGTCGCTTCGCGCGTGCATGCGGACTGTTCCCTTTTATTTACCACTGGTTCAAGACTCACTGAACCTGAACAGCCAGAAAGCGGTTGTGGAGTGTAAGTGTGGGGGTGTGGGGTGAGCAACACTATACTTTGGTCGTTTCTAAACGTCTTGAGCACTTGACCAAGAATCACTGTGATTCTGTACTTGAACATCGTGGTTCGTCGTACAGTGGTATCATTTATAACCTTGTTTATCATTACCCCTGTGTCAAGGCTTACTGAACCTTAGCTTACTATCTCTACCAGCCAGCAACCGGTTGTTTTGGATTTAAGCAACACTATACTTTATTCCCTCTCATTACTCATATTTGTAGAGTTTTTTGTGCTTGTTTTTCAACATGCACACTTTTTTCTATTTAAGCGTAAATCAGTTGTTTATAGTATATCGTGTCTATTATCATATTCCTAAATGCCTCTTTTGTGTTGTTTTACATGTTCGATCAACAAAAGTTTACGTTTAATTCTTCACACCCCGAAGCATTCCCATCCGCTCTATTTCGATGGACACAACTTTTTTGTATCATCATCACCATCATTCCACATGTACATTTTAATTGGTCAATCAGTCGTTCTAGCTTCCCGAAAATCCTTAAGGGAACATACTTTCTGGTTAAAAGTACCATTTTGTTCAACCGCATTGAATAAAATACTGTAAGTGATACGATTACCTTCTATACATTGCAAATGGAAATGAACAGAATGTCGACGGCATTGTTTATCCATCGTTTGCCGCCTCAGCAGTCTACCTGTAATCTGCTTGCTCGCAATGTAGGAACGATGCTGCAGGCTCTGGGGCATTCAAATTTTGTGGGGAAATGCATTTATTGGATGCGTTATGTCGTTGCTTTCCGAGTTCATTATGTCTGACACGGGGCCATGTCGAGAAGCAAATGTTCGCGTTAATGCTTGATTTTGCTTCTCCTTTGTTTGGGATCATGTTTGTTGTTGTCGTCGGGTTTGTCGATGGCCTATCTGACAGTACTATGTCGTCTTTGCCAGTAGTATTAGTATGATCATTAATATTGCCTTGTGATTTGTGATCATTATACGTTGTAAGCGAATCGGTTATGGAAGTGTAATCGGTTTCGGAATTCCTCCTCTCCTGTTCTGGTCTATCTTTGTGATCGGCAGATTTTTTAAATGTCTCGAACAAAATGTGTTGCGCTGCTGGTTGAACTCGATCTTCTTTGGTATTTTTCAATCTCACTTCGGATTGCGTTCTAGTTCGTCCCGATTTGAGATCTGGTACAGTGGACTCATTTGAGTGTCGCCTGCCGATGCGCAACGGTCCCTCATTGTTCTCGCACTCTGTGTTGTAATCAAAGTTGTGTGGCTTCATGCCGACAAGTCGCATTTCGTTGCGTGATACGTAGTTTTGTTTATCAATATTTCTACTCGTGCTACTTAATAGACGACGGATAATATGGCTGGGTGCCCTCATCCCTGTCAACCACGTACTCGCCCGGGCCAAAGACCTGCTTTTTAATGGACCTGCTCGTTTTAGTGTAGACACGTTGGACGCTGTCCTACGAACTGCGATTGGTTCTTGATCTGCGCAGCATTCTTCGACCACGATTGGAGTTGTGTATTCGGTTCTCGTTGTCTTTATAAGTTCTATAGGTGCTAGGTGCTCAATCAACAGTGGATCGGCAGTTTTCCACAACGATTTCACGCGCCGAGGTTTACTCGCTATCGGTCTTGATGAAACTGGACTCGGTGGTACAGATTTACTTTGATGATTCCACCCTGGCTTCTCTCGTATCGTGTTTATCGTATTGGGTTTCCTGGATATTTGTTCCTCAACTGCCGCTTGAACACACATAAATACATCTTGCCCATGCTTGTCTGTTTGTCTACCCTCGCATGTGCTATTTCGGTAGTCGTGTTTTTGTACCCCGGATAAACAGTGTTCACAAAGGGGGCTTGGTTTAGCACTAATACTTGTATTTGGACTCACTGTACTACTTGTGCTTTGTCGCAAGTGGTGCATTTGGCTTGTGGCGACGTACAACGGACGCCTGGTCATCGTGACAATATATGGCGATCTTCTTTTTGGGATGTGTCTGTATCGCATGTTTTGCCTTTTCCACTTTCGTTTGCGGCGTTTGATACAGTACCAAGTAATGAAGCTTCCCATCGGAATCCCAAGCACCAGAAAGATTGTCATGCTGGCTATGATGACATAGAGTTTCACCGTGCTCCTCAATTCTTCTTTTTCAATGTCGCTTTTCGATTTGGGGTATGAATACTGAAGTGGCGCTGTGTAAATCATGTCGCTTCTCATCCAATCCTGCTTGTGGGAAAGTTCGTCCGAATGAGTTGCATCGTACCACAATGCTCCTCTTCCTCTTTGCTGATTGTCTTTTCCTTTTGCCCCGGAAATTAATCGCACTCCCGGTAGCACATTGTGTTCACCTGAATGGAGTGAGAAAAATGTTGTTAGATTGTTGGTGACACTGCAACAAAGCGGTACACTGGTTTATGGGCACTTACTAGCTATAATTCAAGTGATTTTACGTGTCATCCTTGCGCAGGGGCCATGCTAATCTTCTCTGTATCGTTCCAATTTTAGTATATGTACCGCTCATATCTGTCTAGGCCTGGGCAACCTGACAGTATCTTAGCCCACGTGCAGTCTCTGACTGCGCGGCACTTTGCCTGGATCAGGCTTGTGCTTTAATACCATAATTCAAGTGAATTGCGCATTAACCATTTCCACTGCTTTCATATTTTTGGCTGCTAATTTACTGTGGTATATATATGGTATATATGGTATATATATATATATCGATGTTCCATTGTTTCACTAGTTTTACAATTTAGTCGATCATTAACTTTGCTTTATTGTTTCTCGTTTTAAAATTCAACGCACATTCGTCGATTTTTTTTCCTTGAATTCCACAACCCTTTCTAGGTTCCACAAAAGGCCGCAGCCGGTTGAAAATGTACAGACGATGTGGCGCATGATATTCTTCAAATATTCTCTTTGTACAGCTAACTGAAAAAGATTATTTTGTATTCTGTTTTCCTCCCTTCTTCGGTTCAATGGCCATGTTCGGTATGACAACCATTTAGTTTCACATTTATGGGGTAGATAAGTTTATATGTGGACTTTTTCGACTTCATTAAATGATGCCGATATTACCGACGTTTGCACGGAACCCTAGCAGTTGCGTATGATGTGTAGCTATAATCCGGCAAACTCGGAAACCGTTGTCGGGAAAATATCCTCGTCTTGTCGATGGCTCTTGTATTAGGAATGTGTTTAACACGCTTTCGTGCTGTACATGAGAATAACAAGCCTCACTCTTGGCTCACTTTTCACCTACTTTGCTGCGGTAGGGAACCAGTGATCTCTCTGTCTCTGATCTTTGCATTGAGAGGGTTTTTCCATGATTATACTCGACGCAGCGTCAAGTCAATACTAATTTGTTTTCACTCAACTCTCATATACTTACGTTCAAAATAGTATTATCTCAATGTTGTAATAAATGCTCTATAAGTTGGCAATATTTTCAATGACTTTTGACTTACACAATGGACAACATTTCCCGGGTAGCGGTAAATGGCCAATCGAACTCATAGCGTCAATTGAACTGATCGTATCCAGACACGGTGGACAATAGTCATTGCATATCCATCGGTCATCCCGAGAACAAATGCACAGCAGTGAGCGACAGGGTCTGGAGAGGATTAATCTGGAACCACGTGGGAAAATGGTGTTATCACGAATACCATCAAATGACGGACATCCTTCGGGTATTGGCACTTCATTATTCAACGTTGGAATAGCCTTCGATTCGGTTTGTGCAACCAATGACGTTCGTGGTTCTTTATTTAGTTTCGACGCAGGGCTTATCGTTTTTCGTTCATTTGTTTCACCTGTTTAATAAACAATATCGTGTTTTATTAAAATCACTGGTTTTATAGCTTTGACCTTTTCGTTAAGTGCATTTTGTGGTTTGGTCCTGAGATTTTTCTTAAATGTCAATTAAGCGTTCTGATTTTTTAAGGTCACAAGCTTTCGATCTTGAAGTACGCACAATTTGTCTACTTACTAAATCCAGACGTTGATTTACGCCGTAACGACTGAGTTTTCGGAAATTGATATTATTCTTTCTGATGTGTGTGAGAAAGTGAAACAGTGCCGACTGAACAACCTTCGTTTAAAACTGATCGTAGGGTAAGATACAGATAAACGATTGAACGAAAATTGTTGGTGTAGATTTGTAGCGGATTGGCAGAGAAGCTGTCATTTTGTCCCGATTGAACTCTCGATTTTGATTGTAAAGACAAAGATGATGGCATACAGCGCGTGGGTACTAAATGCTTTACTATACGACAGTGAATCCTGGACAACCCGTGGAAGCTGAATGCTTTCTATCTACGAAGCATCCGTCGTATCTTGAACATATCGCGGATGGACAAAGTGACTAATGCCGAAGAGCTTTCAGAACCTGGTCTCCAAAGCATGTTTACCCTACTACGACAGCGCCGCCTGTGGTGGCTTGGCCGCGTCTACAGCATAGATAATCGTAGTATTCCGAAAGATCTACTCTATGGTGAGTTGCAATCAGGATGTCGACCATTGTGCTGACCGCCTTTGTGGTACAAAGTCGTTTGCAAAAGAGATGAAAGCTGGGAAGAACTTGCTCTTGACCACTCACATTGGAGGCATTGTTTATAGAGTCGTCTGCAAGCTGTGGAGAAGCAGATACAGCTATTGGCTGCTGAACGCAGCTCACGCCGCCGGCGTGCAACGGACGACCAACGACCGAGTTCTGCTTATCTTTGCAAGCGCTGCGTGAGAGATTGTTCCTTCCGAATCTGACTGTTTAGTCATTCGAAAAGCTGTGGAACATGAAAAACCTCGCAATTGTGATGTACATCCATGGTCGACATCGACCGAAGGAGGCCAACAGATTTGTGGTAACATTTTGCTTCTACCGCAAAAGTTTTCACTTCGACTTAATTTTTTTATTGGAAAGCAAAATTGTGATCGTGCTTCATTCTTACACCGATTTCGGTTAGCCTAGTGAACAGTATTCGTTTAGCACAAAAAGCTATCCCATATAGCTTCACTTAGTGCGATGTTACTCATTGAACCGCATTCTCATCGAGGATGGCGACCTAGCCAAGATCGTTTTCAGATGTTTGCAAATGAGGTTGTTGGGATGTACGATTAAAAATATAACGGGTCATTAAACGTTTAGCAAAGGCCAATTTCCCATTCAAATTGGTTGTTACATGTCATCTTTGGGAATTCACCGTTAATCATCACCACAACACGGTAATATCATCTTTATCAAAACCGGTCTCAACATATGCAGTCTAACTTTGAAGCCATTGCTAGAAGGGAATGGTGCACTGTGATTATGTTTTTGAATATCGTGGTCCGTTGAACGAACCCTATCTTATCTAACTGGCTCTTCACTAATCCAAAATGTTGGCTGAACAAATCTGATGTGTAGTGGCCTGCAAGTATAAATTAGTTTATTTCTTTTCTGCTCTTTCAATGCTAATCAAATTAGATGCAACAGTTGATGAGGAAATCGGTTGTTGTGTGTATATGCGGTGATACGGGTAACAACAAGGCACTGGTCTCAATGTGTTTTTGTAAATGTAAATTTTCAGTGCATTTTGGATGATTCAGATTATTTAATTTAGCATCATGTAAAAATTTTGATGAAATCACAATAGTGAACAAGCAAATTGTCAAACAGAATTGCCACTATTCAGCTGTTGGCTAAAGGTAAATTAAAATGTCATCTGCGTCTGAGCGAAGAAATTCGTCTCAGAATTACTTTAATGTAGTATTTTACCTGCCGGTGCTCACCTCTCCGTCATTTAAACTTCACTACCGGTTTCGCACTATTTGCCAGTATTCGCTGCAAACAGGAAGCTTAGAATTGTTGAGCCTTGAAAGATGTTTGACTTTCCAGCCACCGTTTAGTGGTTTTTTTGCAAAACCTATGAGGCTCAATACGGAATCACAAAGTGCTTCCGGGTCGAGCTCTCGAGATGCATCTGAATGACCAATGTATCGTGTTCCTCACCCCATTTGAACTAACAAACCTGAATCCGATAGTGGACTATAAGTGCTGGGTATACGAGCAAAGCACCACAAGCGTCTTGGAAGCTCAACAAGCGATCATGGTGATTCTCTATTTAAACATCGTGGCTCGCTGCAAGAACCTTATCAAACCCTGGCTTCAAAGTCAAACATCGTTTTCCAATACTACTGGTTATAGGCTCACTGTACCTAACCTATAGTACGTGCTGTTTTCGACACTGACTCAACCAATGAGATGGTGTTATGAATGGGTTCGATTGCAAATAGAAAAATACGTATTTATCTCGTCCGTGCTAACTCACTTCGATTTTCCGCTACCCCGCAAAAGGATGGACAACATTCGCCAGGATGTACGATTGGTTGTTTACCAAATTCACATAGGAAAAGCTTTTCGCATGTTTTTGGTTTGCAGCTGTAAGTTCGGTTCCTGAGACATTGGCATTCGGTGCAGGCGTCACCTTGCGGGATCCATTGAGATTCAGGAGCGTGATATGTTCCCTCGTAGTTGTCCACATAGTAGCAATCGTCATCATGCCAGATTTGACGACCTATGCTTTTAGAGACGTCAAAGGGACAAAATAGGTTATCACGCATGCACCACTGAGAGGCTTGAAAAGTGGACTATCCATGCTGCATTATATCATTTTAAATGCATGCAAATGAGCATTTTAAATACATGTTAGCGAATAAGTTACCATCATTTTGAAACACAATTTTCCTGATCGGAACATTTATGTTTCACTCCTTTGATGTCGTGCTTTAGGAATGTTTCTATATTAACGTGTGCAGTATTAAATATACAATGTGTATCATGAACGTGCTGTCCCTACTTGCTGGAAACAGAACAAAATTATGTCTGATAGTGTTCGAATACGTCTATCCAGAAGTAGGTTCTACTTTGCGAATTCGAGGATAAATCCTCATTTGCAAATTGAAATTTAGCTTTCATGTGGGGACTAAGCTAAGTCCCACAATCGGTGCAATGCAGCACCGGTAACTGTTTGGAATATTTTTCAACACTCCAATAACAGCATGATGGTTAGCTTTTGTTTTTTAAGCCAGATTTTCATTAATAAGTAGTATATGACGTTCGAAAAGCAGGACGGAAGCACACGACCGGTTTCGCGGTTGTTGCCGCTCATCAGGTATGCGTATCCGTGACCTGACATTCGAACGCCCATCTGACTTTGTGCTAAACCCAATTATTTGCGAATTCGAGGATAAATCCTCATTTGCAAATTGAAATTTAGCTTTCATGTGGGGACTAAGCTAAGTCCCACAATCGGTGCAATGCAGCACCGGTAACTGTTTGGAATATTTTTCAACACTCCAATAACAGCATGATGGTTAGTTTTTGTTTTGAGCCAGATTTTCATTAATAAGTAGTATATGACGTTCGAAAAGCAGGACGGAAGCACACGACCGGTTTCGCGGTTGATGCCGCTCATCAGGTATGCGTATCCGTGACCTGACATTCGAACGCCCATCTGACTTTTTACTTTCATTGAAACGGTGTTTCCGCTTGTCACCATTTACATTAATTGTTATTGCCCACAGATTGTGTTATTGTCATGTCTCGATTGCGACTTCACGTTTCTGTTCCATTTTCGCGGACGTGACGGTTATCCAGACTCCGACGTCGCTGGCGGTATAGTTAGACAATTCATTATTTCTCAGTTGATTGCGAATGTACTTTGCTAATGTCCACATGTACTGCAGCTACACTAGTTTCTAGATAAATGCTACTTTAATAAGGTGGGTATATTTGCGGTCATTCTGGGTCAATTTTGGTGCACGAATGTTTGATGATTTCTAGAACTCTCCCCAAACCAGCATCATACCGTGTATTTTATCTCTACCAGAATGCAGCTAATCTTTCATAGGACAGCCGACATTGTATTGGATGCTTTTGCCAGCACCTTCGCACTACCGTATCCGTGAATAGTCGTTTCATAACCTCCGTGGTTTTGGTGCTTTCCAAATCACGTGAATAACCTACTGCTGTGAATCAACCATGCTAACCGACAAATGACGATAAGTAGACTGTGCCAAAATCGAATTGACTTGCATGCCAATTACTGTGTCGTGCAATTATTCGGTAATTGGGTATATCGCGTTTTTAATAGAGAGTAAGGTTTGCTATAAAAGCTTATTCATTCTCTCACCTGGACGCGGACATAAAATTGAGGAGTTCACACAGAAGCAGTGTCCCTGAGCTAGGGCAACCTGTGTCCCCGAAGGTATCATCACAGCCGTTAAACTCGATTCAGGCACCGCGTTCGTCGTTACGGAGAAATTGTGCTGCTCCTGTGTCAAATTGAGTTTATCTTCGCGATAAATTCGGATAAAACTTTCAGATGGTTTTTCTTCTCTCGTTTTGATAACCTCGTCTCCTGATTGTAGCAATACGTTACATTGTTGCACACCTGTAAATGACGATGATAAACCGCATTGTGATCAAAACTTTAGGAATTTAGGATTCACTGTACAATTAAAAATCGTTAAATATCGACGTGGTGTTTGTCCTCAAACATGGCCACCGTCAGTTGTTCTATTGTTTGAGTACACACACCTGTATCACCAGCATTTTGGCGATAGTTTTATTTTGTAAATCAACATTAACCACAGCCATTATGAAAATACCACAGTCATTACGAAAATACGTTTTAAATTCAATTAGTTTACACTCCGGCAAATCGAACAGATGAACTTTCGTACAACAAAAATTGAGCCTTTGATGTTACCGCGAAGACCAACGTGGTTATTTTCTCTCCCCATCTCGTGCTAGCGTTGCATTTTCAACTAAGGGCCCAAAGTTCATTTTTGTTGGGTGTCCTTCTTATGAATTGATCGATGAGAGGTTGTATTATAATTTACATTAAACACTTGCTTAAAATGTTCTTTAATCGGAAAAGGTGATCAAGATGAACAATCAATTCTTGTAGCTAATAAAGAAGTAAGGCAAATTTTACCAAATTTATATGTATATAAGCGAACTAATTTCGCTTTAGACTGATGATACAGGTATTCTGGCGGTTGTTCTTAATGGAAATTTCATATCACGTAAAGTTGCATTTAGTTTTTCGTTGACAGGTGCTTATGTGCTGTTTCATAAGTGTGAAATTTAGTGTTTTCTCAAAACGACTGCAAAAAATGTAAATATCCGTTTCAGATTATCCCATATACACTCTTCCAGTTGTAAGCCAATTGATGGATTTTACTACAGGTTAGAGCAGGGTTTCCCTACAATTGGGGTTTCGACACAGCATTCCATGGGTACGAAAGCGTTTATAAGTTTTTGTCTCTTGTATTAAGTGTTAACATCCTTAGGTGATTCATTGTCCGTTTTTCAGCTTATTATGTCTTCGTGCAGTAATCAGTTCTCTCGTGTCTCTAACAAACAGTTCATACACTAATTTTCTTTACTTATATTGTTAACTTGGCGCGAATAATCATTATCTATAATGTTCAGATTACAGTTTTCAATTTAGTAATTAACCCTTAATCGTGTCAAAGAAAAGGAAATTGAATAATGATTATGTGCAGTTTGGTTTTACTGGCAGTGATATAACCGAAGATCTGCAAAAATCCAAGTGTCTACTTTGTAATGTTGTTTTCTCAAGCGCAAATTCGAAGCACTAGAACTTGCAAGAACACTTTAACAATCGGAATGGTGGAGCAAGTATTGCAAGTCAGTATGCTGAATCGTTAAAAACAAAAATGACCCGCTTCGATTCACAAGGAATCCTTCCGAAACTAGGCTTTGTATCTGCCAATAAACCACTATAAACCATAAAACGTAGAGTGTAAAATAACCAAATCCGAGAAGCCCCATACAATTGCTGAAGACAAGATAAAGCCATGTATGTGCATTGGAAATGGCAACAATCGCTATATATACTATAAGGAATGTGAGAGCATATTAAAATATTTTAGGGATGCGGGCATTAAAAAGATTTGGAACCACTGGCTTAGAATTTAATTGGATCTAACGGTGCTCTTTTCTTCGCGTAGAGCTAAATAAACACTGCAACTGGTAAATTCAAGTAGACATTTTGTTAACCGATTTTCAACGTTTGCAAATTCCCTTGAAATTAACGTGTGAACTTTTACTTGATTTGACCAGAATTTTTAGTGACAGAAGCGTTCGTATTTATTTCAAGCAAACAAGTTTTGGGTTTTGTGCGACTTTATTTGCGGAAACGGTCGAACGGGAACCGATTCACTAATACGTTTAATTATATATTACAAACAAAATTAAATTCCTAAATGGGTTTAGGACTATTTAACGGAGTGGAATTTAAGTCCAGAACAACATAAACTAGTTTGCGCTTTGAAGTTAGTATGATACTGCAGCTTCTGTGGTTCCGAATTCAGTATATTTTCAGTACTATTTTGCGATGAATTACCACATAGAGATTATTTGTTCATGTTATTGCCGTATGGTTGCCAGCACAAAAACTCATCTAGATGGCTAGTGTACACACCAATCATTCTATCAAATCTTCCATTACCGTTACTTCATATACTTTTCACTGTATTTGTGCATGCTATATTGAGAGATTGACAATGCAGTGCCTGTTTTTTTGACAAAGTTGGTGCTGATATTGTAGCTTCCCGATCAACTTCGGCGCAGTCTGCGATTCGTGTTTCACTCTCGTCAAATTTTCATACTTACCGGTCTGCTAAACATCAATATTCACACTCCGCTTATCTAGGTGTAACCACAGTACCACATTAGGTAGTTTGGCGTGGCGTACTGTCATATAATCTTTGTTATCTTAAACTCATTGTTTTAAGTCAACGACACTAGGAGCACAGGGGCAGTGGCATGCGTATGCTCATTTTGAGATTTCAGGGAGCGAGAAGTTATGCAAACTCTTCTATGCCTCGAGCATTACTAGTCTGAATAACGGATGAAACGCGTTGCCACTTTCGAACATTCCTTAATGTCGCGTACACATATTGCTATCAACGGACGGATTGATCGTGTCAACAAGCTTGTCGATTCAAACATTTATGGTAATAACTTGGAATAACAGCCTCGCATAAAAACATCACAGTTCTCTAATAGCATGGAATTAACTATTATCGGCACACCATTACGACGGAGACAGTAATGTATACTAATTATATTGCTTATGTGCCTAAATTATTGAAAGTTATGATTGCTTAACCTTTGAATCGGCTGGCTTCATCATATTAGCTTCAAAGTTAACGAAGTGTAAGATTATGTTATAGGTGAATCGAGAAGCGAAGCTTATTTTTCTAGCCCTGATCCTTCATCTAGCCACAGACATAAAGTATGTAAAGCTGTAAAGTATTAACTTTTTAACCATAAATCCTTGAATTCTTGAATCCAGACATGAAAGAAGTAATGAAATACTTCTGATAATAGCAATTTTGGGGTTATCATCACGTGCTTGGGCACCCTAGCATTAGATTGCAAGCATTCACCAGCAAAAAACCTTATCCCGAAGATTGTTCACTTTGAATCACACAAAATCAATATGGAGAAAAAATAAAGATACTCCGTCTTGTAAAGCCACACCAAATAAGAATGAGGTCAGTGGATACTAACAACATTACTCGGTGAATATTTTGGGGCGCAAAATCGCAGAATGACAGTCACTGTCATTGAATCATTTCCCTGGAATTCCGGCCGCGTTATTTTTATGTGCAACTCGATTTTAACTGAGCGATATGACATTTATTATTCATCTATTTTAATTCAACCATGTCTTTCAGACCTACACAGCGCTAACCACATGCTAAAAAATAAGGGTGCTCCAAAGGCCCATGTTGTCGTTTCAAGATATTGGAATACTGCACTACTCTCAAAATATATGGGGTGGTTCAAGTTTCAATCGTGATCTTGAATCAATATTTTCCGGTGCGACATCCCATCAGCAATCTAAACAAAACCGATAATTAATAATTTATTAATTTACAACCACGGAAAAATTGAATGCTATCGGTTAGGTCGGTTTGGCTTAAGGTTTTGCATTGACCAATTAGCTTCGTCAGAATGAAGTCTTTTGAGTATTCCTTCGCAAAGTCAACCCTAATATCAATTTACCTGTTTTCTTGACACATTACGTATTGAAGTTAATTTAATGTTAAGAATGTGGTCATGGTACTATAGTGCATGCGTAAAAGTTTGTGATTAAATTGTTTAAACACGCTTAGCGACGAATCCTCTCCACTTAGCTGAAGGTTAAATGTCATTATAACAAAGACATGAAATATTAGGCCTAAGTTAAATCCCGATTTATCATTTGTTCACGTGAGTGCAGGCGCTAAAGTGTGGAGCAAGTTACGTTATCGATCTCAAGCCTACATGCCTTCGTGAACTCAATTGCTGTATGGGTTAGTGCTGAACCCTAAAACCTCTACATCCGGATTCATTTTGCTGAACGTTGTTAGTTCTTCGATGATAATGTAAACTTCCCTAAAAGACGGCATTTAATACACACTAGAGCATTCACCAGAATAGTACAGAGCTAAACCTGTAGATTTAGATTGCTTGCAATCCATGGTATGCATGCGTGGCTAAAGATTGTACATGTCACTTCTAATGCTACTTTAATTTACGGCAAACAAACCTTAGCAAACTAATTTTTATTTTATTTTTATTTCTGAGATTTCACTTTCGTAAATTAGCATTTAACGGAGCTTTGACGGATAACCGTGGTCAATGAAATATTGACTTGACTCCCGAAAAACATTTTTTTCGTTCAGACTCATTGTTTCACAGCTGTTATATCCTCCAAAAACCAACGGGTCTCTGTATCTGTGGACCAGGTTGGTGGTGCCGAGGTAGATTTTCGGTCGGTACATGCATACATTTTTGATTATATCTTCAATTTCATACGTCAGATATACCAAACTACACGCGGTTGATGAAATGCCACTTATTCGCGATTTTTTCGTTAAATGTCAGGTTTGGTCGGACGAAACAACGATGTCTGAATCGGAACGCTACCCATGCTGATCCAACCGAATAGGTCAAATTAATTTAAATGATAATTACTACTCTATCGGTTTCAAGCGTAGTCTAGTCAATATCCCAATTTGCGAATACATTTTGAGCGGTGACCTTGCGTGCGTAACAGAATATGCATTGATCTGTCTGATGAGGTATCATACGGAATATTATATAACTTGAATTTCTCAAGAAAAACCTTCATGTAAACAAGCCTTCCGTTTTTTAATGAATAATAAGTTGGCAACGTGTCATGCTCAACACCAATGCAAAGAAAATACTTAAATTTGTGAAATTGGCAAAGTATTACTTTCGTGAACGCTAGTTTTGCCAATGTTACCATCACACACTGTCGTAGATTCTTGAGATCGGAATGGTAGGTGAATCAGATATGATATTTAGCTTGCTGATTTACGATCATCTTGGGGAATAAACAGGCTGGAAATTATCTATCAGCTTTATTCAAGGGTTTCTTTTGCCTTCCTAGTGCATAAACGTTTTACTCGTCCCATTGTACGTTCAACGATCTGAGGAATGGGATCCTCAAAAGAACATTCTCATTATGTGAATACCGAAAGTATTCTCCTGTATTTACTCTTCAGTTGCTTAGTATTGATTTTCCGGCCTATATGACATTTATATATTTTTCTAGAAATCAAAAATAATGTTAGTTAATTTATAGGACAATTAAAAATCTTTCTAAGAACTTCCTACGAGCTTTCATTTAATGACGTATTGCTATGGATAAAATACGAAATCATGTAATATCAATTTCAAAGATGACATGTTGGTAATAAATAAAGCTATGTTGGCACGATGAATTTACAATGATCGATGAATGGTATATGAGCTGCTGACGTATAATATATTCCTTCGTTATTTTGCTGGTCACCATTGATGATAATAAAGCCATCAGGACGAAATATCCGCGCTTTCACAAAAAGTTGTTTGAATCGTTTCTCGTGATCTGCTGATCGAAAATCTCTCGAAGGTTGAAACAAAATTTGTACTGGAAATAGTTCACCAGTAGCTAAACTGATTTCGGTAGGGATCGATGAGACATCAGAACCGCATGCCGAATTCGTTTGTAGAACCGCCATATAATCGAGACAATTCTTGACCAATCACCCTGGTTTAGTTGTTTCATCGTTGAAAAACATGTCAATACAATATGTAACAAATATATACATCTGGCAACCACATGAAATGTTTGTGGTTTTTCATGAGTTTTATTTCGCTTGGCATCTGGCCAAAGGTTTTACGCTGCGCACACAAGTTACCAAACATGTACGCAGCTCAACAGATTGAAAACGGTTTATTGGAAAACCAAATCAATTCGGTCAATTTTCTAATGAATCTATTTTACTTTCTTCATTCATACGAACCGAAGGAGGTATTGTGCAATAAATAAACCAAAGATTGTCGAGGAAATCAGTCAGAATCACCCACACACGTCAATCAGTCAAATTAATCACACACGTTACTATCGCTTTTCATATTACTAGTCAATCAAAAAATCGGTTTTATTAACTTTTTGATCCTTGTCTGGGATGTCACTCAAAGTTACTAGGTTGCTTCATTCGATCATGCTATCTTTTGTAGTACTGTTTTACAAAATTGCAGTGGGTAGTTCAGCGCTGGTGCTGACTAAAAGCGAAAACAAAGTTGATATATGAAGCTTAAACTATGAAATCCATGTAGGAGTAGATTGTCGCGCACATGTGAATGCGTCGAACATGTGAGCTTGAAAAAACTATCCTTATTCGCACAGTGTGTCAATCACAGAACAGTTTCGTGCGTATTGTGAATAAGCTCATCAGGTAGAGTGGTGCGATCAGCATCAACGCTAGATGATCTCGCCGTTTGAGTTCACGTAATGGGGTCAAAAGTATAAATCTGAATGAAATTTTCGAAAATTTCCTACGCTACACTTACATACCTTTGTTGTAAAAGATTTTGATCGAGATTTTATGTATGCAAGCAAATTGCTATGCTACGATATATTTGAGATTTCAAGTCAACTGCTGGAAAGATTTGACCTCCTATAATTAATATGGGGTGAATGGAAATGTTAATATGTGATTTCTGAACATACACGAGTTATTCTAGTTTATCGCATCTCTCAGTTATCACCCGCCAAATCTCAAAAGCATATCCCGCCAATTGATAATCAAGATTCATCCACATGATGGGGTTTGCAGATGCACCAATTATCAAGCTTTATTATATTGGCTAGCGCTAGCCAACTGCCTTGAAATCTACGTTTGGATGTTCTCATTCAATGTTCATCCGAGTGGCTCTGTCAACTTTAACTAAGCGAGGCAGATTTGTAATTACAACATTCGATATTCCATATAAACCTATCTCCCTGTCAATACTTAATGATTGCTAGCGAAGTACACCTTTGTGCAGGCGCGAAGCACAAGTGTTTGAAAACAAACAAACTAAAATCTCCATCGTCGTTTGCAAGGAATGTTACATGGATCAGTCGCATAGCCATGAGATCGGCGAGGAAAATAATACAAAACCTATCACACTACACAACTATTAATCATTGCCCGGTTATAAATGCCAACGATCAACTACAAACAAAACTAGTCGAATTTTAAAGTGTGGGGAGATGAGAGTTTTAATACGATCTGTTTGTAACTTTTCAAAAGTCTTATCGTGAACTTCAGAAACTGAAGTGGAATTCTTGTGTGCATCAGTTAACATTTCGACAAGTATGCTTGAAGTGATATTACGCATATCACACTGAACATTGTAATCAACTAAACGTCACTTCAAAATAATAAATACATGTGATCAAAATCTTGCAGCAAATCATGACTTACCAATATATACTGCGATGCAATTTTTCAGAGTTTAGAAAATCTGGAACATTTATCATTCTGTCGCACCTGTGCCGCATTCACCTATGTACTTTATCATTCTGCAAACCTTGCCTAGAAAGTTTCACAAAATAAAAAATTGCCTTTTTAAATTGACTGGCATTTGTTGCCTAGACTTATATCATTTGCTAAAACTAGACGGAATTTCATAAATAATTAAATATCATTCGCCGTATGTGCACGAGTCTCAAAACATTGAATTATCGGGAGCAAAATAAATGATGAATCGGTGCGAGTAAACACGTGTTCGGCAGTCCGGCATGAAAATCAAATCTGTTCGTTTCGCGGTAATGATTATAATGTTTCAAAACAAAATAAAATTGAACAGATTTATGCATCAAAACCACGGTTAGCTTGATTAACGCAACCGAGCTTTTAATGATTAATCCTCATAGTTAGTTTTACTTAAATGAGTGATTTTTCGTTTCTCAAACCCTAAGTTGACACTCTTTACCCGATTGTCGTTGTTGCCTCTGAAAGATGGGGACAGTATGTTAAGTATCAGTGAGCCATGATGCAGTCAAAGATTGATTAGATTTTGCTCAAACGTCTTTCACAATTGCAGGAGTGTTAAATTATTTAACCAGAAATAACTCACCAGGACACTTTGGGCAACAGAATGGGTCCCACAAAATAATTTGATTGGCGGGGCAGGGTAGTTTCTCCATCGGTATGCAATAATCCAGGCATGTCCACCGACCGTTGACGCACAAACATTTTTGGTCTACACAGGCGCCATCTAATGTGATAAAATCTCCGTGTATATGCTGTTCATTGTTTAGTGGATGCGAGCAGTTGGCAAATATGGCAATGCTGGTATTCAACGCTGTAACATAAATGAGTGTAACGTAGAGTTTCAGCAAAGTATCTTCGAGTTGGAATTTTAAAAGAAGCAAAAAGAAATGTTTTTAGTAATATGATGAAACCACATTGCAATTACTGAACCTAATCACTTAACGTTGTTTCAAAACATTTAAAAGCATTAAATAGTCGTTGAATATGTACGGCAAGACTGTGTAAACTGATGCAAAATCCTGTTTAAAGGGGTCATAGTGTTGCGAAAATAAGCATGTTTTAGCCACCGGTACATTATTTTCAATTTTTACTCACACCCCATATAAGAAAAACTGTCTGCTTTTCACGCTAAGTTGTGCTAAATAATTTGCTTGTTAAACATTTGTTTTGTAATTGATAGATCCTAATTCATTGTAATCATGTGATGGTATAGACTGAGAATCCAGGAGTCTCAAATAGTTTAAACTATTTGTGGGAGAAATGCGATCTCAAATACAAAAGCTGTAGCCATATATAATTACATCTGTATATCTATATCTACATTTTCAAAATATATATATTGATGTTTTGTGTTGACTGATGTCTTATTGTAGATAAAAGAGGCTTTATCGACAAATTAAACTAAATCATTGGTATACGTTCTTAGATCATTAAGGTAACATTTTCCTTTAGGATTATGGACGTTATGCACGTGTCATGAAGGGAATACATCCGTGTGAGTTTAATAATTACAAGTTGTGATCCCAATTTGCAATTTCAGTAGAAAGATGTGACGTTGGTCATTACAACACATATTCTAAAAGCTTTTCAGTGTATTTCCAACAATGGTAGGTCAGCAAAAACGAAAAATCTCAACAAACTATATCCATTGATCAATCAGATAAAAGAACATGGTTTAAGGACATTTCAATTTCCGCGGTTGTATTGGCTTCAACTCGAACATTGAACAAATTTTCAAACTGATATATATCAAACTTGAATAAAAAGTTCTATTATTGTTTCAACAGCCCAGCTTAAGTTGCGTATACTTGTCAACGTTTGGTTTAAATAGTTTCATCTTCTGCGAAATCGAACAAAAGGAAACAGGTGCTGGCATATACTACACAAATGAGGATTGTGGTAATTTTGTGTGGATGATTGTGTGCAACATTTATTAGTTAAGCTATAAATTATATGTTATATGTATTCGTGATTACGAGAAACACTAGCATGATTATTTGATTATCAGACGAACTAGTGGGGTACTTTAAACAGTGTCTGTAATTCTTTGGGATTTATGGAGTGTTTCATATCGGCAAATACACTCCCATCCATTCCGCAACTAAGGTAATTTTATTTAAATATACTGCCTCAACAGTTTGCTTACATAAATCGTTATACTTTTTAATAAGACACCTACGGGAATTCAATTCATCCAACAAGACTAATAACTGTGCCATCCGTAATAAACACACGTCACACCAATATTGCCGCGAATGTTTAGTGTCATGTGACCTGAAGAGCAATGATAAAATCAATCAGTGATAGCAATTGATTCGGTTATCGAACACATCCGAAGCGCTTTACTCAGACGAATTATCATGTTGGTGTATCTGATCAAACGTAAATTCATTCAAATAACTGTAACGCAAAATGAATATTGAAATCTGGACTAGCTAAAATTTCGGTACGAATAAATTCATTAACATATAACTCTTTCAAACATGATTTTGAATGTATACAGCATTTCGAAAAGATAAACTAGGGTATCAGCTATTCGCTAAGAAAATGTGAGTGGAACATTCAACAAATTGTCTTTAGGAAATTCTTTTCTACTAATGTTTTCAAAGCCAATTTCCATATTTCAGCAATAATTGTCAGTGCCACACAGGCAAACCAGCTTTTAAATTGATCCGTTAAACATAATAAAATGGCTGTTGTGTTTAAACCAAATTTTGGCATAAAATAGACAGTTCGCTTGGGACAAACTGCATTCATGCACGCACCGATAGCACTAGTGCTGTCTCCAGGGCATCGGAACGAACAGCTGTCAAGGCAGCCAAATAGTAATTGTAATAGTGGTAATTTTTAAGAAGGCAACTTGCGATGTATTACAGGACGCGAAGGTTTAGCTTCCAGTTTAGCATAACATTCTATTTGCGTGATTCGCTTCCAAAATTTAAATTCACCAATATTTCAAAACATTATTAGTTTGAGTATTACAAAAGTGTCAATATAAGGCACCATACATACGTTGTATGAGTGTCATCAGATCAAGCGAAGTAAGAAAATATGTGGAGACATAATCCGCGCGAGGAATATTCTTTTGGTATTTCACATATCCTAAAATACACGTATAACATGAATGCAAAATGAATCTAATAGATAGACATATTTTTAAACACTGTTCACGTTTTTTGTTCATAAGTTGCTCATGTAAAAGATTTTATGTCATTTTGAGCATCAATAGACCCATGATTTCCCAGTGAATCACTAGATATCATGGCCATGGATTTAACACCATCAACGTGTGCTTGGGTAAATTTGGTTGAACAGGTGGGTTGTGCAAACCTTATCCAATAGTGGCATACAAGTTCAACTCGTTTGCCATTCTTCCACTGTTTCAAGCGCATGTGGATCCTGAACCTACTGTCCCTACCTGATGAGTGCCAAAAGCACGAAACCGGCCGTGGGGTGTGTGTGACGAAAATGCATGAAAGTAAGGATTTTTGAACAATATAAATTTTAAATACTCAATTGCGGTACAATAAGTTAATGTTGAAGATATAAATAAACATTGTATTTCCAAATTATATATATATATATATATATATATATATATGAGCAAAAATAAATAAATACCTAGCTATTTCAACTACCATAGTTACACGCTAAACACAACGTCGGGGTTCGTCATATGTTTAATGGCTTTAATGTCATATCTAGTTTACTTATGTTGTATCAGTTCATAAAATGTAATGCACTGCAAATTTGATGTACAGGTCAAATTCAACTATCATACATCTCGGTTTTTGACGTGCTTTGCTAGTTTACCGCAGATTAATTAAAAATTCGTAGTCATTAGTGCGATAGTGATAGTTGCATGATAACTATCACAACTTTATTGTGTTGTAAACAGTATCATACAGCGAACTTTCGGTATGATTTAGTCATTGAAATTTTTAAGTTGAACATTCGTGGTTTTCTGCATAACGCGAGAAAATTCCACGAAAAGTGAAAGTTAAGGTGTGAAGTGCATTACCAACGAGTCTTATTGCACAACATCACCCTCCGACACATCACAAGGACAGCAAGCTCCGAAACGCTCGATGACAACAATCCCAAACGCAATAATTCATGTCTCGAGTAGAGTTCGAGTCTGCCAGCGATACCACAACGTTACTGATTCTGTAAAAGAGAGTACTGTGGTTAACGCGGTCAAAAGCTTTCGGCATATCCAGGTAGCATACACGGATGGTGTTCCTAACCTCTACTGCGCAATTTCAATTCTCAAGGGTAAGGATGGGGTAAGTAAGACAGGGTCATCCCTTCCAAAACTGGCATCACTCTTCCGAAAATCGCCTATTTTATTCAAGTAGTGATCAAATGTTTGTCACGGCTCTTTCGGATATCTTGAAAACGGCGGACAACGTGGTAACAAGCCTGTAATTTGCTTGTTCTGAACGCGACTCGCCTTTAAAAATGGGAGATTTTAAGTCTGCGATTCATAGAATAACTCATTCTGATGTCAGCAGAGATAGTATGAAAATGCTGGGGTAATTTCATCACTACCGATGGATTTTTGGGATTCAATGATAGTAGAGTTCCCGGCTCCTTTTATCTGGTAAGTTATCATGTCTTATAGGACAGGATGAATCACTTATGGATCCAGTTGGATGTCAACACGTAATTTTGGGCAAAATACAGTTGCATGATAGATGACATGAACATCTGCGGTGTCAGCAGCAATGGTATTCATTCAGGCGTGCACCAGTAAAGCCGCAACTCCAGGTTTCAATGAATACTGCTTGTTCATCATTTGGTAGAAGAACTTAGGCTTTTATTTCCTACTGTGTTTTATAGTCCGTAATAAGTGTAATGACATGGTTTCTCAATGTTCGAAAGGTCTCCCAAGCGGTTTCGGATGTTAGTTGGCGATGGTTATTCCAAGCCATATTCCGTATTTTATTCCATTTCTGAGTGCCATTGTGGATATGAATCTAAATGCTTTTCCACATCGTTTAAGTATGAATTCAGATTCTGAGTTGATTTCTCGGTTGAGCTTCGTAAGAATGCTGAACCACTGCTCTTGTAATCCGATACCTTCAAATTACCCGTTGTTGGCCAGACTCGTGGCATTTGACTGTGTACTAATACCAAGATCCACGGAACCTGTGATATCGATGGACGTATTGATTACTTCGACGGTGATTGTGTAGCAACTTCGGAAAATAAACATCAAGATATCATTAGGACGAGACCAAAGCTGCCTATATCCTGTCATGCATGAATATCTGGACCTTTGTCGGACATGCTTATTCATTTGCTTCAACTGGCACCGGTACCGAATGACTGGAAACTGAGACAAATAACCCCCACTCAATGGGGTTGTCGTTCCGAGGTCATGAATTGCACGCCGAAAAGTTTCCAAATGCATAATAACTGAAAATATAGATCTGGATTCTCCTAAGAGCATAGAAACCGAAGTGTGAGTTACACAAATTCTGAAAAGGACGGTGTTTTGATTTGTGGTCTACAAGATCAAACTGTGGAGAAATGCGCTCCTCGTCCGCTAGGCTGATATTTAAACGTTTTTCTATGGGATAGTTTCCAGGATTGATGAACACGTATATACATTCCTTTCTTGACTATGCTTTTCAAGCCTGGACACCATGGCTCCAAAAAGATTATTAGATTTCAGACCGTTTATAACTTAGAGCGTCTAAGGGTGTCAACGGTTTAAAAATATTCCATACTTTGAAGCCTTCGGAAGACTAAGCCTGAAGACTCTTAGAAAAGCACGTCAGGAATGGCGTTCGCGAAGCTCTTTGCTTGGACATCTTTTGGGTGTATATGAATGATGTAGTACAGGATATCGCGAATAATTTGACACTTTACGCCGATGATATTAAAAGGTGGAAACATGTTGGCATTACGTTGAGATATGTGTCTCAGATAAATGGTTTGCAATTTAATCCTGCAAAATGTAACATTTTGCGGATTGACAGATCCCTGCAAAACACTTATCGCCTTGGCGTGCAACTTTTTTGTGGACTAATACGTTAAAAAGATATTCGTGTCCGGGTTTCGTGTAACCTCAAGCCACACCATCTCGACACAGTTTATAATGAAGCATAACGCATCTTTGATCTACTAAAAGAATATTCAGGAATTTTACGCACAAAACTTCACCACGAATACTCTATACAAATGTGCTTCCCGATACGGCATGCGGATCCTGATCCTTTTGTCCCTACCTTGAGAGTGCAAACAGAACGAAACCTTTCGTAGTGTGTATGATGGAAATGCATCCAAATGAGGGCCCTGTTATGTAATATTCAACCCAAAGCCTTGGTATCATAGCTGCAGATTGGAATTTTAGTTCTTGACAGGATTTATCATTGTGCAACCAAGTTGCAAGAATTCGCCTTTCTATGAATGAATAATCGTACGCCAAGACACATACAGAGACCTTACCTTGGCCGTTATTTACATCGAAAATCATCTCAAATATCTCTAAAACCAGAGGATCTTACTTTAACATACAAACATTCAAAGGCTTTGCACACTCCACCTTCCCGATTGGATATTCGCCGTAATTCTCGGTGATAAATTGTTTCATTTTGAACTTAACTTGCCCAAAGAATTCAGAAACTCTGAATCTTTTGTAGTTTTCAATTCGAAACTCGATGAATACATGTCAAAGCGTGTGCTATGGGACTGCCCCCTGTTGATTCTCATAAGATTAGGGTTCTCCTCCACATGCCCGTCATCTGATGGTTTTTTTTAACCCGATTGCTTTTCTACCTTGAATTTCTTTATTCTGAGACTTGAAAGACAGAATCCGATGTGATCTTATCTCGATATACAAAGTGCTTTTTTCCACCTTCTGGATAAGTTGTACCAACGTACAAATTAAAAAATGGAAATCTTTCGCGAAATTGATAATTTATTATGCATTATATCGAGTATATATCGGACTCAAACACCCTTGTTAATAAAAGACATGCTTTCTAGTCTTGTGCGCTAATCGGATGATAACTTTATCTGATTACAATATCTTCAACAGTAAATTACAAAAGCTTCTATCGCTACCTTAAGATCGTGCATGGAACCTGGACAAACAAACAATTTTTTCTCAGCTGTTTTGTATACTTTGGATTGTTTATCACGTTTCCGAGTTCGCAATGATGCAATGTGATTATTTGTCATCATGTTTGAAGACATCATCTATCAATGCTCTGTGTAACAACATATACTTCGGATCCTTGTAGTTGTTGTAAGATGATTACATGTGCAATCTGACTGTAGTGACTTCAAAACAAATGTCACTAACTATTCATGAAACTTGAAAGAAATTAGTCATTATAAATAGCTGGAAGGTCAATTGGAGTCCCTTTCATATTTAAACTCAATGATTTATGGTTCAAAAGCGAAAGACTCATAACGTCATGGGATTACGGTATGAATGAAAATTTGAAAAACATCATATCACATAAATATAAAACACATTTGCATGCATCTCCTTCACGCAAAACACCCCACGACCGGTTTCGTGCTGTTTGCACTCATCAGGTATGGACAGTAGGATCAGGATCCGCATGCGCCAAACGTCAAACGAATGACGTTCTTTCCGCATTTAGGTTACTAATACCTATTGTATCGGGTGGGGAGGACGGCCGGTAATGAGAGCTGGTGAAAATTCGGACACTTATAACAAAATTGGGGTCATCGGTCCTACAATAACCACGTCAATCCCCGGGTTGCACACACACATATTGAATGCATCCTGATACATCCCTGAGGTCAACCTGTCAATCTATAATCGCGATCACCCGCGATTCCCATGAAACAAGAGAATGGCGATTGGTCAACGCGTTTATTACACACAACACACACAACACGAAACAGGGCTATGTAATGTGTTGCTCACATCCCCCACACTTACGCACCACTACTGGTTTCTGGCTGTTTGCCGTCATCAGGTGGAGATAGTAAGATTAGGTTCAGTGAGCCTTGAAACAGTGGATAAGTGGTAAACAAAGTTATACTTTAATGCCATTGTTACATAGGGTTCGTACATAAAATCACAAAGTGATTCTTGGTCAAGCACTCAATGTGCTTATGGTTCGTTGTATGTAACAGCGGCATTCAAGTATAACTTTGTTTACCACTTATCCACTGTTTCAAGGCTCACTGAACATAATCTTACTGTCTCCACCTGATGACGGCAAACATCCAGAAATCGGTAGTGGTAAGTGCGGGGGATGTGAGCAACACATTACTTTGGTCATCCATAAGCGCCTTGAGTTCTTGACCAAGTATCACTTTTTCATTCTGTGTTTGAACATCATGGTTCGTCGTACGAACCCTATGTAACCGTAGCATTCACGTATAATTTTGAAATAACCTTATCTTATGTAGTCAAATCAAACAACCACGACACTGGTCCTTAATCATGTCTGTCTTGTTTGTCACTTCCACCTGATTTCGTGCCAACCGATACAATTCAAGCCATTGTCAAGTAGGGCTTCTTTGACAGACATTAATGAATTGCATATCGTTCGCTTGCGGCTGACGTTGTCAACCTTCTCATACTTCTGACGATGTTGTCGCGCAAACCGTTCTAATGCAATCCTTCCGAAATCCAAATTATTGCTGGTTCGCGATTGTCGTCGTCGGTCTTTTCGGCGCGCCCTGCTCTTGTGTTGTGCTGGAAGGTCATGTTCTCTATATCATTCAAAAGCTCGTGATTAGCCTTATCGCTCATACACTTCGCACATCCAAGCTATCACTAACTCTGTCACTCTGGGATAAATGTTTTTCGAAGATAACAATATCTTTCTTTAGCCAAAGTGCTCAGACCTATACTGACTACTTAATCGTTTGGCGGAGGTTGACTTCCATTATCCTTGGTAACGTTACCGACGAGAATGTTCAAAATATTTCTCGAAATATGCCTAAAAATCTGCCATTTTGCGCTTCACTATTTCATACTCCACAGTCGTTTTCGGGGAAATTCCATGCCAAGCTTCCAGTCCCCAATAGGTTTATTCAACAAAAATTTATGCAATAGCGGAATGTTTTGCAATTACATGTGTTAGCTTGCATATTATATGCAGCCGCTTAAGCTAACATAGTGTTGTAATCCCGTAGCAATATCTTGCAATCTGTAGCAAAAGTGACCCTTGTTCAAACTTCTATGTCTTCTGCGAACACAAAAAATTTTGTTGTTATGACTGAGGGGTATATCGTCTAGGAAAATTCTGTTTGAGATAATGCCATGTTACGATCTCTGGATTAACTACACACAATATTTTGATTCTCGAATTCCTTGAAGCACACAACCTGCCATTTAGACTATGGCCATGAAGAAGTTGGAGAAATAATTTAATCAATATATATATATATATACCCATCTATATAAATTTATCCATTTTGCCCTCGTGGCGTGCTCAAACTCGTTATCTCTTTCCAATCTGGCATGACGGGCTCAGTTCATGTTAACGGTTGCCGTTCAGAAACCTTTGAAATTCGCCGAAGCTTGCAGCAAGGATGCGCTCATGCATCTGCTTCCAAAGCACATGATTTTAGGACGAGAACAGATAGCATTTATCTAAGCAGGGGAAGTGATAGCAAGCTCTTCACCCTAACCGGTCGAGAGCCCAAATCATTGTACAGGATGTGCTAATACTTTGCATGCTGTTTGCTAACTACGAATCCATTACTGCAGACTCCTAAGAACAACTCCAGACGCTATTGGATGTTTTCTCGTCGTTCTGAAAATATTTTGGGCAAAGAATCAGCATCGGCAAGACCAAAGTCTTTTGGCCAAGGTACTCTATCGCTTCCCGTCATAACTATTGAAAGCTCATAGATTGAAACAGTAAATTTTTCACATATCTTGGTTCGATTATTGCGGATAACCACTCGCTGTACACGCAGATCGATAAGCATATTAGCAGGGCAGATGTCATTTTGTCTCGATTAAACTCTCGTATCTGGAACAACTGCAAGTTGAGTGTAAAGACAAAGATTAAGATGCACAGTGTGTCCGTACAAATGCTTTACTGTACAGCAGTGAAAGCTAGACTATCCACGCAAGACACGAATGGAAGCTTACTATGTAAGAGGCATCCGCCGCGTTTTGATCATATCGTTAATTGAAAAATTAACGATTAGTGGGGTGCTTTCTGAAGCTGGTCTACAGAGCATATTCACCCTACTACAACAGCTCTCTCTACGGCTGCTCGGTCATGCGTACAGATTGATAAATGGTTCTTTTTTAAAAGGAGGTACTCCATCTATGGGCACACCGCACTTGCGGTGGAAAGAGGTGTAAAGCGTCTTCTACAAACTGGGAAAGAACAACTACTGTTCTCGACTGCTAATTATGCCGTCAGTGTGTAACTGCCACTGATTGACTGAGTACTGCCTATCGCTTTGGGAGAGATTTTTTGTCCCAGATAGAACTGCTTAGTCTTTCTAAAAGCTACCGAGCCTGAATAAATCATGCGCTTATGATGTACATCCATGGTCATCATAGCCCTAATGAGACCGACAACAACAATTTATTCATCTTACTGTGAAGTTGGAAACCTAGTGAAAAATAAAGTTTTTATTAAAGACGCTGAAAATTTTACCAGTTATAATCTGTAGTCAATGAGTAAACAGGTTGAAATTATTACTAGAATCATTTTGAGGATCTCCTCTCGACATATATCTCAGGATTTACAAGGTAATTTCATCATTTCATCTTTAAGCCAATCGTCAAACTCGCATTCTGTATTGTCAATTACCACTCTATACATGAGGTAAATAATGGTTGATCGTGTGTAAACTTTTACGCATGTGTGATCAACATTAGTTTGTAGTGCTTACTTTTGCCACGGCACGTCGTTTCACAACAAGGACCAGGCGGCAGCATGTGTTGTCCTGGTAAGCACAACGGCGGACAATGGTGAGGTTCTCCGATGCATCGAATCTCCCCTTCATCACATCGGCATTTAACACATGGTTTCTTGGTGGACATCCACACCTCGTTGTGATGATAGACGGCTCCGGTTGCAGAGTACCAGCAATCTGCGTTGTGAATAGCGTGAATCAGAACTCGGGATAACCGCAAATACTATTGAAATAATCATGTTGAATATATGTATATTGTTCTTGTTATCCAGACCTATAATCTTTCATTATTATTCACTAACATTAAGCAGCGTCAGTAGTACCAAACTGCTAAAGTAGTCTTCGTAGAATAAAAAATATGTGATGGAATTGCGTACCATTTTTATGCTTAACAATATAGAGGAAAATAGCTTCAGATATAATGTTAAGGATGGTAATTCAAGAATTGCAAAAATGATTTACACACAGTACAATTATAAATTACTAGAAAGAATAATACATTTTAAAAGACAGATACCAGATAATTTGAAATTTTATGTACCATAGCGAAACTAACAAACTCCAACTTAGCGATTATTCACACTATGGAAAACCCGAAAATTAGAAAAGTTATCAATTTTCCCAAAAGGCATTATTCTTCTTTGTTCCAATTACACCTAACGCATGTATTATTTCATATTGCACGCAATTACCTCGTAAAAACGAGTTTCATGAGGGTAAAATATATGAAAACAACTTTGGCATTCTCGTGACGATTGAAAATTTGGCTTCTAAAGTGTTTTAACGCGTGGCGTTTCTAGTATACCCAAATATTTAAATATTATTGGCTTGAATAGAAGTATGAAAACATTTAATTAAAGTTGAGTACTTTATATGTTCATCCATGAAAGTTATGTTCTATTGAATTGAAGTGATCAAAGAAATATTGAGGTATAGTAAATTGCTTGTGATCAAAATTGATTGCAAACGGGTTGCGTCAATAGTTATAGCCAATTATGAGCCGAAATCATGAAATCACGCAAGGAAACTAAAATGCAAGCATCTTTGAAACCGACGCTGCGTAATCGAATGGCTTTCGCTCTAAAATCGATCAATCAAATACACATTATGTATATGAAATGATTTCGCTCCTTTTTATATTAATCGGCAATTGCGCGTCCTCATGAAGGTGGCATTTAAAATAAGTTACTTATTTTAAAAACTGCAAATCAAAAAGCGCCCTCCCTCCAGGATGAAACGAACGTCAATAAATAAAACCTCTATTGACAAGGGTAAATCGAATTTATATTAAGTGTTAAATATCAATAGGCGGTCGTTATCGAAATAAATGATCTGTGCGTATATAACCTAGATGGCTAGCAGAACATTTAAGATAAAATTTGATAAAGTATGTAGAAATAATCGTTTGTGATTTTCGGAAATCACATCGGCCTACATTATCATGGGCGTCTGGAGACAAATCAATCTCTTTTAAGTGTAAAATATAAAGAAAATTAGTTTGCGCCCGTTAATTAAATTTATTTCTAAAATGTAAATTAAATTAAGGTTTTAGCGACAGACAGACAGATTACGAATTGAAAACATGAAAATAACATGTGTTGGAAATATTCGAACTAATCACAGGCTTTGTTATTATAATTGAACACAACTCCGAACCAATAAATCCTTGCCTTTTCCAAGTATTTTCAATAAGAGAAAATATTAATACGTATTTGCAAACATTACAATCTCACACACCACATGATTGTTTCGTGTTGCTTGCATTCATCAGTCATGGCAGCAACATTGGAATCTGCAGGACTTGAAACATTATTTCGATTTACGTGAATTATGTTGCGAAATTAAATATTTTTATGAATATATGTTCACAATATGTATTCATTGGATTTGTACCGAATGTTTGAGTTTCGGAATTGTGTTATTCGCGAGCCTGACGTATATAAATATCTGAATATTCAATGTATGATTTCGCACACAACCACCCAATTTAAACGCTTCAAACGGTTTCTGGTTGTTTCTAGTCATCCGATGGAGACTATATGTTTAGGGGAAGAGCTTAACAAAATAAGACTGTAGCATATGTTTCATGCAACAAAGCACGCTGTGTAAATTCGGAATCATAAATTTATTTTTGACCAAGTGTTTTATTAACAAATAACCTACATTGTTGCGCACTTATACACCTCAACCGATTTCTGGTTGCTTGTCGTCTTCAGGGGGAGACAGTATGATTAGGTTCAGTGAGCTTTGAAACAGTGGTATAGTGGTAAAAATGTTAGCATTGAACACTTGACATGTTTGCTCACATGCCTTGCACTTACACAAAAGTAATCTTACTGTTTCCACTGGATTGTGAGCACAACATTACATTAGCCAATTTTAAATGTTTTGTGTGCCTGAACCTAATCACTTTGTGATTCTGTATTTAAGCATATGGGTTAACAATCATTTCAATGTCTATTGTTAACTAAATCCTCACTCGGTTATACAATAAAGGTTTTATTGGCTAATTTGCAACGTGAATTAATGTGTTTCCATTGCATAAATGTTCGCATTAAATATGCGAACGTAAGAATCTTGATTGAATCACGTACAGTCTACATCGATGTTAAGGTGATAAGTGTGACGAAGCAAAGAAATTTGAGTGCAATCGGTGAGAGTAGTTTTCGGGTAATGTTTCACTTCTGACACAGAAGCTTCGTCAGACCAAGGGTGATAGTCAGGACAGGGAACATGATTAAGTAGTAGTCAACCCACCACCACTTATTTGACCTTACCGCTAAACAGCCTATAGTACGCCTACAGTATGTCACGTCTCGATTGCACTCAAATTTCTTTGCATTATGAATACACGATCGGTCCCAAATATATTCCAATCGATTGTGACGAAGCGTTTACCGGTTACTTCGAAATTTTGCCTAGACTGGTCTTTCGTGTTTGCACGTAGGGACTACGAGAACATCGATTGGGTCACTTTATGTGGTTTTTGTGAGAATTCTGATAAAACAATAATATCAGTAGAAAGAACCACAAACAATTGTTTCGTGAATTCAAGAGGAATGCTCGAGTTTGCTTTCCATTGTAACGATTATACCGTATTCGCAAACCGGTACTCGTTTTTTATGATGTGCAACACAGTTTTAATAATTAGGTACATGCAACCCAATTTTCTAGGATCGTTGGGGTTCCTGAGACGTGAGAACACTGCGCTGATCGAAAACCTATACTAAATAACTATCACATTAAAAAGGTATGGAAATAATTGTGTAAATCTAGTTTAATTGTGAATTTGAAACATAGAACATATTGAGCATTTATCACTGTATCATCATGATCCATTTACCTTAATCTACCTCTAGTTTTTAAACTGAAACCGGGAGTAAAGTATGTTTTACTCTCTGGGGTAACATGACATTTCGGATCTATAAAGAAAATATCGTTGAATCAAACACCATTAGGATAATATAATGGTAAACATTTTTTTATTTCGGATAGGTGCCAAATCACTGCTCTTTGAGAGTACAACTTTGCTTTCACCATAGGGTTCCAAGTATCAATCAAAACTTTTATGGACTGATGGTCGTAAATTCCTTCGAATTTTATTGCCGCACTTGACAATTTTATAGCACACGTTTTCCTGGTTTCTTTGCACATGTTTTTTGCGTGGAATGCAACGCAGAAATGAACGTTGAATGCCAATCTCGCACAGAATTATCTAAATTTAGAATTGCTTATTCGAACGAAATCACCAACCAAATAAACGAGACGTGAATATTGCCTTATTTTTCCAGATAATTCAAATGTATTTCGGTGCCTGTAGCACGGAAATAAAGCTCAGTTTTATTCGCAAGTTTGAAGAGTTAATGCTGACCACAAGCAACGTTTTGCCCATACTTTCCGCCAAATGGAAATTCACACTTGAATATGACGTTTCGGTAACTTGACATGAAAACTTTTTAATTTGTGTGCATTGAGCAATTTTTGTTTCTGCATACTATTACCACTTTTCATTTTAAACTAGCAACAGTTTGGGATAAGATACAACGGTATTTTCCAATTGCTTCAACGTATGATGAAAAATAGTCATATATGCACGATTTTTCATCATGCACACACTACCACTTTTTCGTACCGTGGTTAAAGGGAGTGTAATCAGGATCAATGTGACAAACTAAAGGAGAATGGATTTGAAATTAATAAACCTTCAAGCTACCGTCATTCGATTCGAACTCCTAACAGCACGATCCACAAGGAGGTTTGGTTAAACGCGTAAGCTTGAACAAAAAATTTGCGCCAGCGAGCGTTTTTCAGAGCATGAAAAAAGTTCCTCAGAAATACAATGTTTCAGCCAATCTTACAACAAAAAGAACTCGCCGTATGAGCAAAGTTTTTGAGAATTTTCTGGGTTAGTACATTTTGTAATACATTATATACTAAAAATTTGTCTTCCTAGGTAATTTTCCGTCATTTCTTTTTAATAACCCACTTTGAATCATCTGATAAAATTTGCTCACCTTTTCGTGGTTCCTCATGCACAACGTTAGTTTTCTCCCCTTTAAGGTTAAAGTTATTTTTGGTATGATAGCTTGATGTTGGCACGACACATGCATCGCATATGCTCACAGCTAATCCAGCTGTTGGATAACATGTACACCGGCAGGTGGGTTTCTCCAGCCAAGACGAGAAGAGTCCGTGAAGCGTACCGTTTGAGTCGAAACAATGTCGAGTCATTTGGTCTTGGTCAAACGATTCTAACAATTGTTGATTCGAATAAGCCTGTACGTTGGAAACACCGCCAAACAAAAGTATGGTGAAAATCACTGAGGTCAGTATGCGAATAAAGCTGGAATAAATAGATACGTGAATCGATAATTGAACATAGCAACTCCAAATTGATCTTGTCATGGATTGCCGGGGATTGTTACGCAAGCATGCATTGATGTTGTTTTTTCTTTGTGAAGGAAATACACTCACGATATGCACTGTATTTTGGGATTGTTTGCAAATTTGAACGAAATTGAAGTATTCAAACGTGTAGACATTAATCTGAAATTCCGGTGGAATAATGATGTGGTTCGTTGTGCTGGAACTAAGAATCACGATTTCCAAACCAGATATCGGATGGTCCAATGATTCAGACTCAGGATTCATACAATTTCGCTCATATATTTGCACATGAATCTCACGTGAAAATGTTTGAAAAGAGTATAGTAATTCCCACAACGCATGTTTGTCTCGTGGTGATTAAATAATGACATCACAATTGATGGATTGGTAAGATTTCACAAAAACACCACTTAAAAGTTGATTGATACGCATCGAATTGAAAACTTTGAAATGCTTTAAACTACACCCAATTGCCTAGAGCAATTGGATGGTATTGCATTGAGTTACTGAAATTCAAACGAGCTGCGTCGCGGTTGGGCCAATAGAGAGCATCATGTGGGTTCGGGTGCATATATGAATGTTTTATTGGTTAAAAACCTCAGGTTCGCGGAGAGGGAATTTGTCACGGTAAGGCCTCATTGTATGCACCACGCCGAAAACAATAGCTGCTTGCTTCACCGTTAAAACATCACTAACCTACGTAAGTGTGCAGCTACAGATTAGACATGCACAGAGTGATAAATAGACACACTCTTGACGGCCTCGAAATAACCAATCAAAAATGAATAAGATAGCAGCTGACGAAATGACATTCAATCCATGAATAATTTTGTTTAAGTTCAATGACATAACACGTACATTTAGAGTATATCGAAGATTGTAAACTCAAAATTAAGATTGAATTTTGTTAAATTAATAATATAAAATATCTTTCCTAATCTGTGTGAAAAGCGTACAATTTATCTAAAGATTTTATACGTATATCCTATGTTATTGTAAAGCAATTTGCTTATTAAAGCTTAAATCTTGATTCACGAATCTTGTGTAAGTAAATTTATCATTAAATTGAGGAATGAAGTGGTTTTATTAAGGAAATTTAGCTGCGATGATATTGTGTTAATGTAGTTGGAGGTGAAATCTCGCAAGGTAGCATCTTCGCTATCAGCACACGTATAGCTAAAAAGATCAAATGATGTAAATACCCCGTGCAGCATGTTTCAGGGTAGGTTGAACTATTTCTGCTATCATCAATCTGGAAACAGTATGAAACCCGTCTAGCAATTATCTAATACCGCTAATTGTTTATTCATTTCTGAATAAAGTATTTGGTGAAAGTTTAACTGCATCACAGAAGCTAGATTTCGATGCAAACGCAACTCAAACACAAATTGTCACACATTACCGGTGACCGATTGCCAGGTTCATTGGAGTGTAACAACAAATGCCGATCATTTACATTCAGATTGGCTCAAGGCACGGCAGTCAACTAAAATATTTCTTGCCATTTCTTAGCTTATTATTATATAAATTCCACAGTTAGTGCCTTTTGCTACCGACATATGTTATACAAACTAAAACGGATTATTTAAAAGATTTTCCCATCTGCATGTAATATTTTATTTATTGTAGTGCACTGTTGAGGTGCTTGCTAAACATTTGATTTTCAATCATAGGTTCCTATTCTTAAGGGCTTTTGTTTTTTCAAAGCTTCAAATTACAAAATCTATCAATAGCCCAACACGTGTTTGATCACTATCGTTGTTCTCTCATACAAGCATACTATTTTTGCGATTGGTAATCTTCAATGCCCGAATAAAAGATTCAAGATTCAAAAGTAAATGATTCTCATTAAATTATAATAATTCGTTATCTAAAGCCAAAAACGTAAAGCAGAAACAGTCTATCGAAATCTACCAATTGTTGTTAGCCTCCTTCGGTCGATGAAGACCATGGATGTACATCACAATCGCATGAATATTCATGTTCTACAGCTTTTAAAATGACCAAACAGTCCGATTCGGGAGGTACAATCTCTCCCGCAGCGCTTGCAACGATAGTAAGAACTCGGTTGTATTGCATCAGTTGCACGCCGGCGGCGTGATGTGCGTTCAGCAGCCAAGAGCTGTAACTGCTCCTCCCTAGCTTGCAGAAGACGCTATGCACAATGCCTCTAATGTGAGCGGTCAAGAGCAAGTACTCTCCAACTCGCGGGATCAATGACATGAGCTTTCATATCTATTTTGCAAATATCTTTGTAACGCAAGTGCGGTCTGCCCAATGGTCGACTTCCTGATTGCAACTCACCATAGAGTACATCTTTTGGAATACTAACATTTTTCATTCTGTAGACATGACCAAGTCAGCGCAGGCAGCGCTGTCGAAATAGGGTGAACATGCTCTGTAGACCAGCTTTTGAAAACACTTCAGCATTAGTTACTCTGTCCATCCACGATATGTTCAAGATACGACGGATGCTTCGTTGATGGAATGCATTCAGCTTATCAATTTCCGTGTCTAGCGAGAGGTTATCCGCAATGGTTGAACCAAGGTATGTGAGATGATGTGCTGATACAATCTACCAATACATATAAAAAATAGCTACAAATTAGTGTTTTTATGTGCGTCTTATAGTCCGAAAAATACGGTATTTAGAGTTGTATTTTGGCTATTTAATATGACATGAAGGTGTTTATACGTAAAAATTGACATCAATGATTTCGGTTTGTGGCCATGACACTTAAGATTTTCAACCCCCAATCTTATAAAGACAAATCCGGTATGATTCAAGGGTTCATTAATAATAAAACGCGAAGGCATTACTGCAGCAACATTCCATGATACCCCGTGTCGCTTAAAGCTTCAGAGATAATTTAGATCTCTGATTTCAGTAGAAGTCTCAATTACAATCGTTTTTACGGTAGATTATTATGTGTTCCAACATCTGGGGTGAAAAGGCTCTGTTGATATGTGCCGCAAAATATTCCGCCCATACGCTTCTACATCCTAAGTAATCGGGTGCATTCTCGCCACGAATCACATCACTGGTACCCAATCATACACTACGTGTATTTCTGATGTTTGGACAATATTTCTATTGGTACAAACAGCGATTTTATAGCCTTACCATTCCAGCGTTCGACTGTCATTATTCAAACTGACCAAGAGTCTGATCTTAATAAACTTCCGCAGCGCATCAGAGCAATACGATTGATTTACGTGAACGTTGATGTCGATTTCCATACGAATACAGGCTGCTCGAATGATGAGATTTATTGCTGAAATTAAATATCCTTTACTCTAAACACAAGCACATCACGTGATAATCATGGCCCTCAACGTGAAAATCCAGAGTAGATCATTCCACACAAGAAATGTTCGTTGGAAGACTGACGTACTACATATGCATTCATCTCTCCGAAAAGGATAAGAACCAGTCTTCAATGCCAAACATATGTATTCCTGTAATTTTCCATGAAACTTAATTTTTGCACACTCGCTTTTGTTTTAATGTACAACTCGGCCGTGGATTGGGAACCAACAAATGAGAGTACTTCAACTGTCCCACGATATACTATTCCCACACTAAAGCCAGCAGATTATACGGCGTCGGCATTACTGCACAGGCGTAGAGGGTACAATCTCCGTGTGTTTCAAGGGTACGATGGAGTACGATGGAGTTATACTTATGAATATGAATTTACAATAAAAATAGGTAAAACCAAATTTAAGTTGCCTGTTTGTTGATTTCTGCTAAATCATTTCTATTAAAAGTCACTGGATAAAATGGTGAATAACTTGATTAAAATCATTTCCATGTAATGTGAATGTAGTGTGAATAGAGCGCAGAGAGTATCCCGATCGAAATAAGGGCATAATTATCAGCTCCAACCCGAAAACGTGGAATAAAATCATGACGAGCAAAGTATTGGTTTGAGACTGAGTTCTTCGGACCTTGATCCGTTGAACGTCTTGTGGGTTAATGAAATATACCGCCAAATAAAACTAAGTGGTTCATAAAGTATAAAATCTTACGCACGAGGAGGGTTTTTCGGTAATTCTGTGTTAAACATAAGTTTTGAAATTTGAAGAATACTATTTATGCAGAAATAGGGATACAATAGACTAGGATAAATCTAACATTAGTTTATCAGTTATATGAAACAATAATTTGGATTCACATAAAGTCTTCCGTTAATATACTTGGATATAAAGGCTATCCTCAGAGAATGATAACTAAGTCCATAATTTACTGTGGTTCGCTCCGAAACACATCACCTTTTTGAACTTCAGCGCAAGGTGCTAACTATGGATATATCCTAGCTGGCGCTATAGGAATTTACATCCCTCATGTTTTAACATGCGTTTACGACTAGAACGGAAGTTGTATATGTTTATTATTGATGCTAATTAGAGAATTATTATTCTTATTTGCTTACGAAAGTAAGATAGTTGCTAAACTTTGATCTGGGAATAAGTCGTCTCCCATCCTCACTCTTAAAATAAGCCTGTTGATCCATTTACATTACTCAGATAATTTACTGCAGATAACCCATTGCCGGCTTTCGAAATCATTGCAAAAATCCGAAACGCACTGAACATAATACTTAGAAAATACAGCTCTAACCTACTGAAATTTCTACGACTATTATAAAAACTTGGACCAATCTCGCGAGTGGCATGCAGAAACACATGTCTATTTATCGGATTAATTAACATTTGTATAAAAATAACAAATGCAGGACTTTTCACTAAATCTTGATTACAACACACATATTGTGGCTTCGACGCTGACATTACGTAGGCTGGCGGCGCCATGTAGATAAAATGGTTAAAAGTTCTTTTGCAAAAGGTCTAATCATTACGTTGTTGAATTAGGGATTATTATCTTGGGGTAGGTAGCTATTTGAGAATAAATAAATCAGTGAATGCGATCCCAAAGCAATATAGGCCAATCGTTCTGAAAGCATCTTGTAAAGCATGAGCTTTATGCATGAGAACAGTGAGTGCTAATTTAGAATGCTGAAAGTGAGGATCACGCGAGCACGGGTCATTCGGTGCTGAACAAATGAAAACCGTACATCGCTACAAATGTTATGAGAAGATTTAGCGAAAACCGATTGGGAATTTATAGTCATAAATGGAGTTGTGAACCCATGCACTTCATAAGTTTATTGCTTCGACATTGAATAAAGGAGACCGTATCAAAACTGACTTATTACACAGCTACTCAAATCGGTATAAAATCAATTCTCAAAATTTTACCCGATCAAGACTGATAAATTAAGTCAGGGATATCCGACTATCAATAATCTCAAACTTCTAAATGCTATCAACTATTCTATAGTTACTTTCTCTTATCCGCAATAGGTTAGAGAAAATGCGAATTATAACATCTTTAGCAGTTCACATGGTACAAATCGTATTGAAATTATATATAGCTAACCATGTTGTGGATCACATCAAAAATCTGATTTACTTGCCAGATTGTTTACGTTTGCCGAAAGCGGATAACTTCCATCATTTTAGTGTGAATCCCTCGTGACACATTTTTCAGCAACATGATTCATTTGTCTACGCTTCATGTTGCCAGTCTGGTTTATCAGATCAAAATTAACAAGGTAGAAACCTTATTCACATAAACACATCACGGATAGAATCTAAGAATTCAAAATTTGTCAACGTTAACATCCTTCGTCCGTTATGCCCACTTTGGTTAGTCTCTTCAAAGGCGATGACTCATTAATCGGTTCAGCACACCAAAAACCTGACGGTTGGAAAAAAATAGTTTTAGTCACCTTGGCGAACTGAATCTTATCTGGAATAGTCTTATGATAATATCCTCGCAAGCGGTATTCACCATCCAAGTTGGGAATCAGTTAAAGCAGATTCCTGATAAGGTTTCGCTTCTGACCCAGAAGCTTCGTCAGACGAAGAAGAACATGACCTCGCATGTCTTAATTAAATTAGCATTGGTCATGTTAATAAACTTCACCCAAGCTGAACAAAGTCACTGTTTAATATCGTTCGTACAAAGAAACATAGTGTTCAAATACAAAAAACAAAGTGGTTCCTGGCAAAACAGTCAAATATCAACTGGTTTCTGACTGTTTGCCACCATCATGTAGATACACTAAGCTCGGGTTCAATGAGTCATGAAACAATGATGTAGCGATAAAAAAGTTGTACGTAAAGGCCTGTGCAAGGACGTCACGGCCAGAGCGGTTTGGGGGATAAGCACCCAATTCCAAAAATCCTCCAATGGCATGCATCTCATATAGCCCCTTACAACCAAGTCCAGCTCATAACCTGCACGCGTGTGTGACCAGGTGGAACTGCTCCTATTGACAGGAGAAAGGCGACTGACTGGCGCATCAAAACTGGCAGGCTTCGGGCATGTGGAGCTCGTAACTCCACGAACTCGGTCCACCTAAGGGAAGGTAAACCCTTATCTCAAACCTCCACTGCCTTGCGGCTACATCCAATGATGGAAAAGGCTTCAGACGTCAACCTCGAGGAAAAATCCGGAGCCGGAGTCCCGTTAGGCAGTCCAAAGTTGTATTCAACTTCGTCCTGCCAACTCCTGCGACGACATCGTTGTCCAAACATATCAGCCTAGCTGTTACTTAGGTTACGGTGGTGCGGTATAAAGGGATCACTTGCGTCAATTGCAACAGCTAGTTCTGCCTGTTGAACTGCCCAGGCGTACATCTCAATGCACCAAATGCAGGGGACACTCGATTCCGCTTCTAAATATAATAACTCGTGTAGCAGCAGATATCAGTTAAAAGCTATGGCTCATCTGGCATAAAGCTCAGCGCCTGGGGTTGCTTCCGACGGTGGGAGATATTTCCATGTATCATTGGACGGCTACCGCCCGCCTCAAACTAGGCAGCCCTCAGTCAATAAGGTGCCGTCTCGCCACGGTCTGCTATCCTGTTTGAGTGCATGGAGATTAGAAATCAACCGATAAGCAGACTGAATTTTTCAGCACCAGCGAAACGAAATACTAAACAACAAAGGTCAGTTCTGGAAATGGGAACCTGGAACGTCCGGTCCATGCTTCCAGGATTTCAAGACGACGTCTCGAATATCAGAGGCGTACGATAATAAGTTGTGATTAACAATGATCCCGAAAGGATGAATATTGACGTGGCTGCCCTGCAAGAGACGCGATTACCAGACACTGGTATGCTAACCGAAAGAGATTACAAGTTTTTTTGGAAAGGAAGGGGTTCTGATCAGCCTCGACTGCATGGATTTGTGTTTGCCGTGTGAAACAGCCTACTAAAAGCAGTAGATCCGAGTAGCAGCGAGAGCGAACGGATTTTGATTCTAAATCTGAAGTGCATTACTAGTACAATTACGTTGGTCAACGTTTATGCACCGATGCTCTCTTCGACGCTTGTTGAAAAAAACGCTTTTATCACAACCTCACAACAGTCCTCCAAAACGTACCACAACAATCTGTGTAGTGGTATTGACTGATTTCAATGCCAGAGTTGGTGCAGATTGCGAGTCTTGGCGAAATTGTCTCGGAAAGTTCGGAGTAGGTAAAACAAATGAAAATGGACAACGCATTTTTGCGCACAATTCAGTCTCTGATTCAGTTACACTTCCTTTCAAACAAAACCACATCAGTAAGTCTCTTGGAAACATCTTCGCAGTAAGCATCAGCTTGATCTTATTCTTGTTAGGCGCGCTAATATAGGAAGCATACTCCTCATCAGACCATATCAAAGCGCAGACTGTGACACTGATCATTCGCTGGTTGTGCAAAACTGAGGTTTCGCCAGTCTAGACTTCACCGCACCAAATTGTCTGCTAAACCAAGGATAGACGTCACTCGCATGTGTGAACCTAATCTAGCTGTGCAATTTGATCAAGCCTTTACAACGGAGTTCAACAAAACAACTACACTCTAATCGGATTAAGAAAACTAAGAATCGTTTAAAAACTGCATATGCCGAGTCGCACTTTCCAATTACGGTCCGAAGAACGCTCGAACATGCGACTGATCCTAAGCAAAAGCTTCTGAGATGATTGCTGCTTTGGACGAGAAACGGACAGCATTTTTAAATTTTAAAGCAATGCCAACAGATGAAAGCTTAAAACTTCTTAGAGTAGCTAGGGATAAGGCCCAACAGACTGGAAGACGATGTGCAACTGGCTAATGGACTGAAATTAGCCTCAGTATCCAAAATGCTGCGGATACTGGAAATTTTCACTGTATGTATGATGGGATCAAGAGAGCCATGGGTCCAAACAAGCATAAAACGGCTCCCTTTAAGTCTGTATCTGGTAAACTGATTGTCTACAAAATTCAGCAGATGGAAAGATGGGTGGAGTACATCTCCTCACTTTACTCTAGGGACAGTAAGATTTTACCGCATGTACTTGAAAATGTTGAGCGGTTGACAACCATTGAAAATCTGGATACTCCCATAATTTTGATGAGCTCCATAGGGCAATCGACCGCTTAGCAAATGGGGAGGCCCCTGGTGACGACGGAATTTAAATTCAGCTCACCAAAAGTTGTAGAACAGCATAATTACAGACTCTTCACCATTGGCTTCTTCAGTGCCGGTGGGAGGAGTTTGTCCCACAAGAGATGCGAAACACGAAGATCATCACGCTATAAGGGTGATAGAGACGACTGTAACAATTACGGAGGAATCTTTCTTCTGAATGTTGTAGGCAAGTTGTGATGTGAAAGAAACGAAGATCATCCTGATTGAACTCTCGTGTTTGTGGTAACCGCAAGTTGACTGTAAAGACGAAGATGATGGTATACCGCGCGTGTACTAAATGTTTTCCTGTACGGCAGTGAAACCTGGACCACCCACGCAAGACACGACCGGAAGCTGAATGCTTCCCATCTATGAAGCATCCGTCGTATCATGAACATATCGTGAATGGACAAAGTGACTAATGCTGAAGTGATTTCAAAAGCTGGTCTACAGAGCATGTTCACCCTACTACGACAGCACCGCCTGCTGTAGCTTGGCCACATCTACAGAATCGAAAATGGTCGTATTCCGAAAGATTTACTCTATGGTGAGTTGCAATCAGGAAGTCCACCATTGGGAAGACCGCACTTACAGCACAAAGACGTTAGCAAACGAGATATGAAAGCCCTTGGCATTGATCCCGCGAGTTGAGGAGTACTTGCTCTTGAATGCTTACGTTGGAGCCATTGTGTAATGCGTCGTCTGGAAGACATGGGTAGAGCAGATACAGCTCTTGGCTGTTGAACGCAGATCAGGCCGCTAGCATGAGGTTTGAAGCAAAAAAATTTAAATGTTAAATTCTTTAAACAATTCACATTGATGTGCTTTTTAAAATTCGGTTAAATTCTATTTTTTTAAGGAATGTAACAAAAATGCAAGTGCTTACACCCAATTGGCTGATGTTTGTTGATCGAACAAGATCATTCAGAATGATAACCGTCGGTAGAATATCGCCTTTTGAATTTGAAGTAATTTACGTTACATGTAACACGTTTTGTAAAGTTGAGAGTAATTAGCAATTTAAATTGCGGTATGTTATATCGTGAGAAAACGTCAAGTAAAATGCGACGAAACCATAAAATCATTTTGAATAATATGTTGAAATTTTCGATTCATATCATGTTTTCTCATCTAGGTAAGAATTTTTTAGGTAGTGTGCGGTTTCTTAATAAATCATACACTTAGTTATGGTATATACGTCTGTCATTCTAGATTTGTATCAAATTGCACTTTATGGAATTGCGAAAGCGCTCGGAATTTTAAATACAATTTGATGATGAGAATGCAATTTGATGATGAGAATGCTAATAAAAGTACTTATTCGCGTTCAAAATACCGTAAATACAAACCCGTATAGGAACGCATTTTTTTCTTCATAAGTTGCTAAAAAAAACTCCGGTGTGTCTTATCCCTGGATACTTTTTATTATAAAAAATTTGCATTTTTCTAATATCAAAAATGTACTATGAGTCAGCAATCAAGCACACACGCGATCATATCGTTGCGGGATTCACCGTGATTGACTTAAGTTCACACCGTTTCTTAATAATGGAAATTAAGGCCAAAATTAAGAATGCGTCCTATCATAGGTACACAGCTTTTTCCACTCGTTTAGGTCAAAATAGCTACTGCGTCTATAATGATCGTCCCTATACGCGGGTATTTACGGTATCATTATTATTTATCTTTGTCCATAGTGGGAAACTAAGTTAAAACTGTGTTTGAGCAATGCGAAAATGTCTCCTAATCTTGTGATTTTTGGTCTACGATGAAGCAATATAGGTTGCACTAATTAATAAGGCGAACATCTTTTGATGCATGCATAAGTAATTTGTGAATTTTAACAGTGTGTTAACTTACTTCATGATTTCTGAGTCCGTTTTTTAATTTAGAACCACTTTAGTTATTAGTGTAATAGTCTTGTTGTTCGCCGCTGGAAAATGAGGATCATTTGAAAGTTGAAATTTACTGCTGAATTAATAGCGATTTAACTGTGCCAGGAAAAAATCGTAAAATATTCGTTGGGATTTTATTATGAATATTCCAACATTCGATTGCAGGTGGCAAATAGACTTCATGCGGAGAAGGTTGAATGTATAACTTATGTCAATTAGATAAAGGGTATCCCATTCACCAATAGGATGATCAATTAAGATTCATTAACAGATAGTTGTTGATTTATCAATAAGTTGGGTAATAGCGTACTAAAATTTTAGCATAAATTGGATATCGCAAGAAACTTCATACTACGCAAACAGGTCCCACAGGCCCACAACAAGGAACCCCAGAAGAAAACAAAGCAGACGCACGCTTCCTATATCACATATCTCCGAAATCGCCGCTCGGTGCCTTAGGCCACTTGGATCGACATTGCGCATAAACCAGCATCAACACTCCGCAACCACTTCAACAACACGAAAGACAAAGTGGCAAAAGAAGAGCAGTCGAATGTCGTCTACAAGATTTCATGCAGAGACTGCGAAAAGAACTACGTCGGACAAACAGGTCACAAACTCAGCACAAGACTACATGAACACCAGTTGGCCGTACGCAGACATGACCGGAATTTACTGATTTCAATACATATTGATCAATTTGGACATCAGTTCGACTGGGACCGCACAAGAATATTAGCCAGAGGAAACGACCGACGGACTCGGGAATTCTTGGAAGCGTGGCACTCAACAACAAATTCAATTAACCAGCATCTCCAACTGGCTGCAACATATGGACCAATGAGAAACCGATCACGGAGACGGCATAACATGAACTCAACCAATCCGCGGGAGTGGCCGTGAACGGACAGGCAAACAGTATAATAACCAACGAATTCAAACTGCAAGACGCTTCGAAAGAAGTTTTGCTGATGATGTCATCTAGCCTGATGACGAAAAGTCCAAGAACAACTACGCAAGCTCGGCGAACACAAGGTGAACACCATCCACATCCTGAGCTACGAATATTTTCCTCTATTGCATAACGGTGACTCATCGTGCCCGATTCAAATAATGGCGCAAAACACCAAACCTGAAAAATTACCGTTTCACCCATTTAATTCAATTCAATTTTAATGGTCTAAAAAGCATATAGCTTTGCAAAAAACCACAGAATATTGTGGGAACTATCAATAATATAGCAAGCAAAAACGGGATTTGGTTGCTCAATGAGCAGATCAAGAATCAGGCAAATCCATGGGGTCAGCATGTATAGCTGTCTTCGTGCGCGGGTTAAGGGCCAAAAATCAATTACGATTTCTCTTAAAAATGTATTGATTTGGAGAGTTTACAACATAATCGGTTGAATTGTTAAATCTTCCTACATGCAATAAATTTTATTTTATGTTTGCTCATATAGTGGAAATGTTATAGCTGTTCTCCCATGACTTTAAACTCGGGAGATGCTCGAATTTTTTTAGATTTAACGGGCTTGATACCCGCAATTACCACAAAATGCTCATATGGGTACGGTGAAATAAAACAAATGTTGTTTGGTGGCTTTCAGAACATACAACGTGGTGATAAATAAAGCGAGAGCGATCGTCTTAGCATTATTATCCGGCATGCGGCTTTCTAAAAGCCTCCTTGCTTGTTTAGAATAAATACGGATACAAATCTAAAGTTATTATTAACAGCTTCAGATAGAAGTCGATTCAAACTTTGATACGTAAAACTGACCTAAAGTCTTCCGATTTGCTATGATTATTTCCTTATAACCTACATATTATCCACTCCATTCACTCTCCATTCACTGGCACTCCGAAATGTATATACCAAGTGGAAACTAAAAGAACTAAGTCAATTTCATAAGCACTGATTTTTCGAATACACTATTAATCTAATTAAAATCTTAATAAATCATGGAGGTATAAGTTTATTTAGCGTTGAGCATCTGGGATATTATTACTTTTCATAAGTTTTAACATTGTTTTTATAATTATTACTCGGAGTCAAGTTTTATGACTGCATACAACAACAATAACTTGAAACTACAAAACCATCATTATGATATGCGGTGGAAGAAACTGTGATACGAACCAAGATTGCACGCATCTATAAATGAATTCCATGAACCACTTTAACATTAAGAACCTCCTAGTAATCCCATCAAGTCCAAAGAACTTTAAATGCTCCTCAAACTAATCGGAAATATCAATCGTCATTTATCTATTCAACCTCTCTGATCACATATAAAATACACCAGAATTTGGAGAAAGAATCATTAAAATAATCAGCAAGACTAAATAAATGAATCGGGAGATCGGTAGATTGATCTTGAGTTCGATTACATGAAATAAAAACAAACTATTTGATAGAATTATATTTGTGAAATAAAATTTTTTCTGTTCCTAATGACGTTCATTAAGTAAGCGATCACGTACAGCGAAAGTATGAACTGATCATTCACACAAAAAATCAGACAAAATCATGCTATATTTAATTTAAATTTATCACTTTTGAAGAGCGGAACAAAATCCTTTATTTTGCGTTAATATATATTGCACGATATTCTCTTCATTATCTGTTTTCCGTGGCGAAGTATGCAGACAACATGGGGTCGATTTATCGCTTGAAGCGTTCACAATTCACACTTCGTATAGATCGATGAAGATTTGTCTTTTTTTGGCAAAGTGCATCATGTCTTTCAAAGGTGCACAATTGAAAAAGCGGTGAAAGTTTGTTTACGCTTATATTTCAATATGGGAAATAATTATATGTTAGATATTGATTTGCAATGAAAATCCCAATCTTAATTACCAAGCCGTTTATTGATTGACAAATTGATTGTGGGAACGCAGCTCGTTTGTCAACAGATGTCAAGCGTCGAGAGAAATTAGATTACAAAATAAGTGTATGCTTCGGATGTGCATTCATGTTCGACATCAATCGACCAAGGTTAGCAAAACACACTTCAGCTCCATAAGCATTATCGCTGACATCATGCATGTGGATTTTTGTGAGCAAAATACTTAGTTCGGCGATACAGCATAGTTGTTCAAAGTACTTTTAATTTGGCTATTTATAGATCCGTACAATGATCTGCCTTGTTCTTAATAGCCTGCAGAAGGTACGAACCTTTGATGATGAGAATCGATTTGCTTACCGGTAGTAACGCGTACCATTTGATGGCGTTGTATGATTAAATCAGAATTTTGAAAGAGCTCGTCACAAAATCATTAACCGTTAAAAATTTACTGTTTACACGAACTCGTTCGGCTCTGTCAATCGTGTTCAACTCACTAACCCACTCAGAACGCGAGCCATACGAGCCAAAATAATAAAATGGATATTTGGATATTTTTAAGCCAAATCTCAATACGTTGAACTTAATAGGCTAAGTTCTAACTTGCTCGCCCACTGAGATATGTTTTCAGGGAGCGATTCTATCTCACTTCCTGTTTTCCGCTGCACTCAACTTTTGTTTTTGTAATACGCAGACGACGTAGTCATTTGATGTGCAAGACAAGACACGATTTTTTGAATCGGCTCTCTGCGGCTTTGAATGAAATTTAAACCTAGTCAGTGGAGAGAAGCCTATCTTTAAATCCCGGGTAATTTTCTGAACTTGTGTTCAATGATCTGATTGAAGAACTTTGCGAAGCAATTTGCAGTAATCTCACTTCACTGATATTACTAGATGAACATAAGCCAAGTATCTAGGCAGCACCATATAAAGAAACCTTACTTAGACCCATCATGTAAATTCTCTGCTTACAAGAGGTGGTAGGCTTTAATTTTACGCTTTTCGTCTTCGTTCTCTCGGCGTAAAATCCAAGCTAAGTTATCATTTCATATTCTCTTGTATCTTACCTCATATTCTGTAATGTTCAACTGTTATTTTCCGCGTACTTCTTTCAACAGACTATTGCTCAAAGTTTCCATCAAGACCGTTTCACGCGTAAGCTCATTTCCTTATCAGGACATTCTTGAATAAATCTTGAAACAACAATTTTTTCTCTTGTGATCGACTTATGAATTTTATCCTAAATAATATTTCCCATATAATAATATTAACCGTATAATCCTTCATAAAACCATATATGGAACGACTTCACGCTGAGGCGGTTGAGTGAACAAAGGATAGTAAGAATACAGTCAATAAGGTGGATGGGGCTGATATCTCCACAATCTGGCGTCCGGTTGCGCAGCGAATAAACATTAACGTGCGTGACCCATATTGTGCGCACCGATTACGCAATCGAGCTAATCTGTCAGCAGATGTCATTCACACCTGCCAAGAACAAAACAATTGAGGGATTATACGGCACTTAGGGGTGGTGGTGCGTCAGTTGATATTGATCGCGTCTGTCTATCTTAACGATTGCAGAACCCACCACGGACTGTGCAAGATTCAAGATTCAAGTTCTTAACCAGCTTAGGATTGGTCAGGTGAATTAAATTTAAGCTTGATCACAGTTCGTACTGACATCCTTGATCTGACGAAACGTTACCAAACATCTACTCTAACCTATTCATTGCGATTTTTTTCATTAATTTGGATTCCAGATCAGCCTCTAATTACCTTATTTAATTGTTATTGCTTATACAGATTAGATTAAAGATCCCTACTTGCATGCGTTTCCACCACACATTCCTTTGGATTAGATTAAATTTTTAAGATGTTCACGAATTTTTACATCATCAATTTTCATAATGTTGGAGTGATAGTCATTGGTATCGATTCAATGTAAATTCGATTGATCTTTCGAAAAATGGAATGCAGTGAACCTTGTCGTTAACGTAGTTCAGATGTATGTTCCGTACGAAGAATTTAATAAAGCATAGTTTCTATAGATAAATATTCTTAAATACAAGTTTAACCACAACTAATAGATTCCACGAAATATTTCCCAATTCTTCGGCATTTTGAATTTCGCAAAGCTAGATGCTTAATATCTTATTCAAATTGCTACATTCTTTCGCTAAGATCGAGATTATAATTGTTTTCATCTGTTACCATCTACTTTCAGGCTGGATAGTACAAGCTTGGAATGCGAAACATGCTGGCTGACCATTGTTTTTCAAACTGATCACAATGTCTACATGTCATCTAACATTTTGCAAATCTGATCAATCAAACTGCGTTTAAGACTTGAGGTGAAGCAACCGACTGCTAGTCGCGTACAAACAGATATGGATCCAGGTGAATGGTCCTTTCGTAGATTTTCAAATAGGATAATTCTTTCGTTGTGAACAAAGTACAAAGAACAAA
>JACCGJ010004863.1:0-46801 GCA_013407085.1 Atriophallophorus winterbourni | reverse complement strand
TATCCTGCATTATACATTTGATACCGTGCTAAATTGGTTTGTAAATTGTACTGAGCTGCCTCCAGAATCCCTGCCATTTCCTCTTATAGTGCAGTGCGCAAGTATCACGGTGCTAAATTGATATGCCAAATGTACTGAGCTGCATGCTGAAGCGCGCTGCAGTATCACTGCGACTTTGTCGTTTTCTCTTATATCTGTCTAAGGCTGGGCAACCTGTCAATATGTTTGCCGCACTTTTTCTAGATCCAGGCTTGTGATTTCACACATTCATACATAGTTGTCTAGGCAAGGGTAACCTGACAGTATCTCAGCCTACATACAGTCTGACTGCGAAAATTATTGAATATATACTTACTATTCCGTGCATACGTTTCAGTGTCTCTGCTGACTCTTTTACAGATTCTGTAGTTATCCGATTTTTCCATTCCCAATTTTTTTAAGATTTCATTGTATCACGATTTTATGTCAGTTAAAAATTCGGTAATTTCTATCGGTGTTGCTATCAATGATGATGTTTCTGATGATACGCTTAGAAAATTTAACGACGCACTACCTCTGGAATTATTTCATATAATGCACCTACATGAAGAACTATACGTTTCTCACTTTTTCAGATGTTCTGCCTACAATGGATTTTACCACTGTTATTTTTCCCCAAACCAACGAATCCAGCTTGCAGCTTGCATCATACGATTTATATTCTCTTGTTTTTCCTCAGTTTTTTCCTAGAACGCAGACCATGTGGAGTATGTGCTGTGATTTTATTTGCGTTCATTCTCTTACCCTGTTCATCCTCAATGGACAGCTTATGTCCTTTTACCGTGTGTTCAAATGAAAAGTCATTCAGTTGATCGTGATTTCAATGCTCATTTATTCGTTCGTGTCATTTCCGGTGTAGATTCATTCACTTTTCTCATTCTTCCACTTCGAGAGTTTTTATGTCGTCAAACCGTGCCAACGGTCTTTCAATGTAATTCTACTGAATTAGTCTTATCTTCTGAGGTTCAATAGCTATTGTGATTGTAGTCTACTTCTCCCTGTACCGCATTGTTACAAGAAGCACCATAATTAATCTAGCCACAGTGGCAAGCAGCATGAAGCAGGAAAGGCCGATAAGCAAAAGCAACTGGAGTATGCAATTGCGCGTAAAAAGCAGTTAATACTTATAGTTTCACTAAATTCATTTTTTGATAATTTTGTTTTTTACACAAAATTATTAATATTATTATTATTATCACACAAGTCTTTACAGACGATGTGCCAGCAAGTATACCATGAAGAAGGTACATGACTAAAGAAAACAAAAAGAGGGGGGCTTTTTTGTCTGTCTGTTTACACATGCCGTTTTTGATCTTTTTTGGAATAAGGGAGGGAGGAGGGTCATTGATAAACGGGGACACAAGCACGGCAGGATTCTCGCCACTGGTTCCTTTCTTTTGCCATCACACTGAGTGTTATTAGCCACATATCTTCAGGGTCCTTCAGACCCCACCCGGGTAAGCGCGATGTTCCCACGATGGCTAGTGGGGCTGTTAGTCGCTTGAGGGTCTTCCGCCAGGTATTCCTTTGTCCGCCACGGCGACGTTTCCAATCAGGTCCAGCGCGAGAAGAAAGAGCTAGGCGAGGAAGGCGTCGCTCATCCATACGGAGAACGTGCCCCAGCCATCTCAGCTGGCACATGGATATATGATCGGAGAGTGGCACAGAGCGATCGCCGAGGACTGCCTTCCTGACGTCATCATTTTTGACTTTCTGTTGCCAGCTTAAACGAGCTATACTCCGCAGGCAGCGATGATCAAACGTCGATAATCGTTGACTATCGGCTTGTCGCCGCGTCCACGTCTCGCAGCCATACAGTAGAACTGCTCGTACGGTGGCCTGGTACACTCTGCCCTTCAAGCGTAATCCAACATCGCGTCGGCGCCACAGATACCGTAGCCCAGCGAAAGCATGGCGTGCTCTTGCAATCCGTGCTGTGATTTCAGCTTCGATATCGCCCTCAGTGGTGATGCAGCTCCCTAGGTAGGTGAATCTGTCAGTCACTTCCAGTTTATGGTTTTCGATCGTCAAATCAAGTGTTGGGTCTGTCCAATCCTGTAGGAACACTTTGCATTTTGACGGAGAGAAGTGTAATCCATACAGCGACAACTGATAAACGAGTAGATCCAAAGCGCTTTGTATGGCGCAAGCATCCTCTCCGAGGAGAGCAATGTCGTCAGCATAGTCCAGATCCATAACTCGTCGACCGGGGAGCAGGTCGATCCCACAATTCGGTAGCTGGGCTGTTGCTGCCTGCATGACATCGTCAATCGCAAAGTTAAATAGGAATGGGAAGATCGGACATCCTTGACGAACCCCGCTGGAAATGGTAAACTGCTTGGATAAATCACCATAGGCTTTGACACACTACATTAGCGCTACTGACTCCTATTTGCAGCCAAATCGAATATGCCCCAATCAGCTCCGCGTCCTGTACTAGCCACCCTACTGCATTTTATCAAGATCTGTGATTAAGACGCGGTAAGGTATGCGATGATGAGGCATTCGTAAAACGTATCTAAGCTATCGAAAACCAGCTATCGTCAGCGTTTCTCTCTGTGCATTGCTTCTTGTTCCTAACGCCCATATGTCGGCGTCGATGTTAGCAGCGCATTACTGCTACCGAATGAGAGCAATCCTACACAGGCAACGAGTGTGAAACACAGAAAATCGAGATACTAGCTTCCACTGCAATAAAGAAGCGTAGCACGCACACCTGTATTATACATTGATCCTTTAGTATGGAACGAAACATCGCGTCGTCGTCATAAATTGCGAATTTTAGTTTTGCATACACGCTGTGTGAACTGAACAGATTTACAATTATCGACTTAAACGAAGATATCGAGTAGTTCTAGATCATACAGATAGATTTTGAAGATGCTCGCTCCAGTCCTTGGTAAGTGTTTTACATTGGTTAGGTGCTACGAATTATAAAGTTATATTTGGTTTTATAATGGCGGTAATTGTCCGGACCGAACATTTGAACTGTTATTTATTTTGAGTGTTGCATATCTACGTCAAAGTCCCCAAACATTATCTTCGACACGTTAACGATCACTCAGTATCGTTGCATAATTGCGTACACCGAGCTCAGACGAGCGATTGTCTTGAAGTCTGATATTCTATTGTTTTGTCTGTCTCTGAAGAGAAACGGTTAGCTTTTATAAGTTCAAAAGCATGTCAACAGATGAGAATTATTTCTTCGTAAAGCAGTTTTAAGGTCCATCAAACTGCTAAGCGATATAAAATGACAATTGTAACGAAATCAGCTTTGGTATCCTAAAATCTGTGGATTTGGCAGCACTTTTGTGCTGGACTGCTAACCCCGCTAAATTCTATTACCACCGGTGGTCAGCTGCATGCGAAAACACGCTGGAGTCTCTGCGATTTCTATTTTATTTTCATTTTTATGTCGGTCTATGCCTGGGCAGCCTGGTAGTTTCTTAGCCCACTGACAGTCTAAGACTGCGCGGCACTTTGCTTGAATCAGGCATGTGTTTCTGTACCATACCCGCGGATACAGCTAACTTTCATAGTTTGTTGTCATCAAGAAAGTTATTAGTACAACTTAACTTGAAAGAGCTCTCATTAACTCACTGTCTGGTTACCCGGTTGTCATTCGAAGACAGCTGATCAATAGATAGGCCTAGCTCTTTGATCGACACTAGAGACATGACGATTTTACTGCTTTCACTTGAAACTGTTCAGCGTTTACCAACTATCAAACGCATGATGAAAGCCTCCAGGCGACGACGGAATCCCACCAGAGCTACTCATACACTGTCGAAGTTCCTTAATGGAGCTACTTCATGGATCACTTCCTCAGTGCTGACTGGATGAATCTATCCCGCAATGAAAGGTAAACCCTAAACATGATCTAGGTACAATTTTAAGAGAATTGTTGAAAACATATGTCATTATACGCCGTTTTATTGATTTGACAATCCGCGACAGCTTACAATCGTCATCTTTCCCCTGGCAAGAAAAGTTCAGTTAACTTTAACGGTTGCAATGGACACTGAAATTTACTGAGGCGACAAATAAACGACGGGTTCTTGTCCCCACGCTGTTTAGGACGATAACATAAACCATTCACCTATGCACGTGATGTGGTGGCAAACTTTTAAATCTGAACTACTTTAGAGTACAAATCAAGGGGATGTGCTAATTCGTGACCTGCTATTCGTCAAAGATGCAGCCATAGTTACTCGCTTCCAAGAGCATGTTCAGTGGAACGCTTTCTCGTCAACCTGCTATCTGCTTGAACAAAACTAAAATTATTGGTCATGGAAATGCATCGTCTTCCAGCATCGCGGTTGAAAACTGTCAACCTTTAACCGTGCATCGTTTCTGAGATATTTGTTCAAATATTCCGGATAATCTGTCGCTAGATTGATGATCACATTGAGTGCTCAACTCTCGTCTTGTCCCGTTTGAACCAGACAATAACGAATGTCACTTTTTTTGGAGCGAAGCGAATTTTCGAAGTGCCCTAACTGCCCTTCGCAATGGCGAATAGTATCAAAGCGAATATCCGAAGTGCACTTCGCAATGGCGAAGCGAAGCGAATATTCGCTTCGCTTTAAATCCCAAAGCGAAGTTATCGTTATTGTCTAGTCTGTAGTATGTAGCAGACAATAACAAATGTCACTTTTTTGGAGCGAAGCGAATTTTCGAAGTGCCCTAACTGCCCTTCGCAATGGTGAATAGTATCAAAGCGAATATCCGAAGTGCACTTCGCAACTTCGCTTCGCTTCAAATCCCAAAGCGAAGTATTAGTTATTGTCTGGTTTGAACTGTCGTGATGAGGGCAACCGCAAGCTGACCGTGAAAACAAAAATGATGCTAAAAGATGCGTGCATTCTAACTGCCTTGTTGTATTGCAGTGAAACCCAGATCTTTAACGCAAGACATAAAGGGTAGTTGAATGGTTTTCATTTTCGGTGCCTCTGTCGCTTCTTCGCCATATCGTGAATGAACAGAGTAACAGAGCATAATAGCTGTTCTCGTGCAATCCACCTGAAAACCGAATTATTACGGGTTGCTGTTGGATGGCGTTTTGTATATTATCCGAAAGCTCTTGATTAACATGGTCGTACCATTAAAACTTTGAATTTGAACATACCTCTCTAATTGCGAAGTCTGAGTCGATCTGACTTTACTCATTGGAGAATACCGCGCGATATGCTTGCCTATAAAATTGTATCTACTGAACAGCACTTGTTTCGGAGTATATTATTAAGTAACGCCGATCATTTACCTCCCAAGTTCAAGTATTGATTGTCAGCACCATTTATTCACCGTGCGTGTTGATTTATTTGGGAATTCCCTATCGCAACATGTGGTGGACTCTCCGTGCATGCGATATTTAAAGTGAAAGTGGACCTACATACGCGAAAGAACATCATTCATGAGGTGAATGTATTATATATTCGTAACATACTAATTTCACATTTTCATTCATGCCGTAATCCCGTGGTAATGTAGAGTGTTTGCTTTTTGAACCATAATTCTTGAAGTATGTTAGACACAGGCAGAGTAAAATTAAGATACATTTCAGGCTCGAATGGGTATAGAGCTACACCACCGAATTTCCTTGGGCGATCGTTCCGTAATAGTATCATGTTGGGGATCGACAGTTCGGTTTCAGTCATACAAGATGTAAACCAGGTTTTAGTAACAAGAACGGGTGAGTATCGTTAGCCCATGGCGGTTGGTTCAGCCAAATTATTGAACAAACGAGGCATTCGTATAGAGACATTTCAGTGAGCCTTTAGCATGTAACAATGATTAAATAACACTATTTATAGTTCCGGCGCTTTCGACGTCGAAGCATTGTCGTTTTTAAAAAACAAGTTGGGTTTTTTTTAGCTGGCGACGTTTTATCAGTATCGCATGATTTTGCAATCGAATGGTGCAATTTGGCCTCAGCAGCGGCTCTGGGATTGCAAAATCTGACGTTGTCAGGTAATCGGTTTATCTACAATTTTAGTTCAGATCGGACAGCATCATCATATTACTTGACAAAAATGTAATCCTAAGTGAATTTGAGTCTTTGATTGTTCGGCGAATAAGGTATTTTGTATGTGCCGGCGATTACAGAATTTTGGGAACCGATAGGTTGGGCAATAAATGACAACTGTTTATGATCGTGTTTATTTCTTTCATAAACCGATGTGGTCGCTGTATTTTCTGGAACGTCAAGCAGAATAATACTTTTTCATGCTGCTTGATCCCGACCATTCGGTGTTTGTTGTTTTTCCCACAAATGTACGGTGGTGAGTAACTTTGTGTTCAAAACAAATACTGATTCAATCAGTCATTTTCCATGTCCTTTTTGTTTGCAAAAGTGATCCTTAGCAAACGTAGTTTGTCTAGATTCGGGGACTTCGGGTGACGAACGAGCCGAAGCCGTGGTATATCATCTAAGCCAATACGATTGCAATTACCGAACTAATTTTCAAGGTCATTTTTACTTGCTTGAAAGAGCGTGAATTCTGACTCAAGAATATTAGTGCGGATTGCGCTTAAAGTCTCCGTGGTTTATAGAATTTTTTCGCTCCCAGTGAAGTGAAACAGTTTTGCTTAGAACTTCCTCTAGAGTGTGGAGTTCAGGCGTCAGTCCTCCCGTCGAAACTTACCTACTTAAGTCATCACGTGAGCAAATCTTGGCTTGTTAGAGTGTGACACATGCAATACGACTATTTGGTAGTAACCTCTGAGTCTGGAATAAAGGTACATCAATGAATTTTTAAGATCAGTCAATTGATGGATTCCTGTTTCTAGTTCATTTGAACGCGTGTTAATTTCATTGTCAGCAGAATTTGCCTCAGAGGATGTCACTGTCGGTCTGGCTTTGCATTCCTGGCAGACGTAACAAACACCGGGACAATAATCTCCATTAATAACCGATACCAAATTCGAGCTCAGCGATTTGTCGCATTTTGCATGCACTTTTGACAAGCAAGCGTAACACGTGACATACATTTGGCCAACCGTACACATGCAGCACGGTGCGCTTTGTTTTTTCGGGGATATCTGGTCAGAATAGTGAGCAGCACTCTCTAGTATTGTGCGCACAAGCATTGGTTCTGTCGAGCGAGCGATGATGAGTATCGTAAGCGACAACAAAAGCGACGTTCACGAATAAGAGCAAAACCAGAATTGAATCCGGCGATACGCCTTGGTATTTGATGATGTTGAAAATATAACCAGTCGATGGCGAAGAATAAGATCTTTCCGATAGCGTTAATCATTTTTAGTAATTAAAGAGTATTAATAGCGGTATACGCGTAGATCCATTATAAGTAAATCAGGAAAAATCTGAATTTGCTCGTATTATCGAATAACGCTACGAGAGAGTTATATATAGAAAGCTGAATTGAAGGAGATTCTTACAAAGTTATAATATATCCACGTACTTGTAAGTGTAAGAAAAGTATATCCTGATAATCAGATGCTCAATATAATGCGACCGCACTGCGCTATTCGAAACTGTTATGGGTTCGGTGTAAAAAGTCTACCATGGTGATGAATTTGTTGGCGGCTTTCATGCACATGGCAGAGACAGAAAAATTGCATTGTGTAATTACCCCAGGTCGCGTTTAATAATTGTCACCTGCAAAATTTGATCCCTAGGAAGATAACACGGAACAGTGCATATACGAATGAAAGGAACACGGTATTTCGTTACGTTGAATGGAGGTTTCTTTCACTTGTCCACTTGTGTAGTTTGTTATGGTCGTCCTGAAGCAAATTTACGTCCTGTTAACAGCAAATTGTAAGCCACCTTTTAATGACGTACGCGTAAAACAATGCACGCGATTGCAGAGTTCATAAATATGATGATTAATTAAGAACCAGAGACTAAGCCCTGTGGAATACGCTTGGAGTGGCGGGCAGAAGCCACCGTTTATCGATCACGAGAAATCACAAGGTTGGTCAAACATGAACGATGACGTTGGAACCCAGAGTTGAGCTTCATATAAGAGATGCTGCTTCTCTGAATAAAACGCTAACATGTTAGGAATGACCGATTCCATTAATTTAGAAACCACTAACAATAATCTGACGGGATAGTAATTGGATGTTCCAGATCGACAACCAACCTTGTGGATCGAAGTTAAAGAACCGCGTTTCGACAAACGATTATATGTTAGTTTTGCATATCCATTTGCTAGTGCGACTATGAAGAATGTTTGTCATGGGCTTGCTGAAATTAAATTCCTTGAGTATTTTAGCTGCGGAATACAAACGGCGATGTTGTGTTGAGAATTAATAAATAACATGCATCGACATTCGGACACAGCTAACAGTCCAGTCATCGTGCTAGATTTATTCATAGATTATAGATTATATGCAGGTAAAAAGCTATGCTTTACAAGACCCACAAAAAATGGTCGGATGGTAAAATTATCAAAATATTGTTAGATTATTGTCAAACATAAAAAACATACTTGTCCATGTGGATATCTAGTGATTTCTTGAAAACTTCAACAGTTCCAGATTGTACCACATGAGTAGGTAAACTTTACCACAGTTGCACATTGCGAACGGAAAATGCATATTTGCGGCAGTTCAAACTGCTATGCTGTTGGTAAAGTTTCGATTGGTGACCTCGCAGATGTGTGTTATGGGAAAGATGAAACAAATGACCGCAAGGATGATTTGTTTGATTAAGCACTGTCCAAATGAATATTAGTGCTCCTCGTTTCCGTCTGTATTCAGCCGAATGCAAATTCAATAATTTAAGTCGCGTTTCGTATGGATAATTTGATAGTCCCAGGACGAGTTTTGTCGCTCTGCTCTGTGGAGTTTCTAATAGCAGAATATCTTTTTTCAACCAAGGATCCCATGCCGGTATAGCATATTCAACATGATGACGGATGTACGTTGAAATCAATTTGCAGGCAATATTGGGGTCAAACGAACCTAGGACTCTTTTAAGGAGACCCAAGTTGTTTTCAGCTTTGCAGGCAGCCAGTCGACATTGCAATTGAGTTGCCTAGTCTGATTGGATATCACACCTAAAGATTTTTCGGTGTAAGCGGGCTTAATAACATTGCGACAAGAATAATAGTCTTCGCTCGACTTGCTGGTTGAGAGACAATAGCGCGTTTCAAGCATCAGGGGCATTTCGTTGTGTATTGACCATGTGTGAATAACGTGTGTGAATGATGTGTATGAAATCACCCCCCGGCTTCAGGGCCAATACATCACATGTCCCAAAGGAGTTGGCTAATTGTCCACATGTTTTTCTCCGGAATGACATGGTGAATCAGCCTCTTCACCCTCTTTATACTGCACCGTTCAGAGTGATTCGGCGGTCTCCCAAGACGGTCGTCCTTGACCGTGTCGGCAAGCATGACACTGTCTCAATCGACAGAGTCAAGCCGGCTTTCATGGACGAGGAAATTATCCCAAATGACTGACGCCAACCTCGGCATACCATGGTCATGACCCCTCCTGTAAACCCACAGCTAACATAAAGCCGGCGACTACAGGAACCAAACGTGCCAACCGGCAACCCCTCGATTTCCGCTGATTTTGTTGTAAATAGTTAATACTTTCTCTTTTGTTTCATATATACTCGTCATTATTTCGTACCCTCATTCTAAATCACTTGGTCGTCGGCCCTAAACCCATACCCAGGTAGTTTTTATTTTTATTTCTTCCTCAGGTACGCACCCCTCACAGCTGATGCCACCGAATCGCGCACCCTTCCCTGGTCACCTACGCGTGCCTCCAACTCACCCGGTACCCTTACCCACACTAAGCACAATTGTTCCAACACGCCTGTCATGTCACACAAGGTCCTTACCAGCCCAGATTGACACGCCAACCGATTCTCCTGGCGCGGCCGTTTATCATCCTTCGGGACACAGGAAATTCTGAACAGGGATGTGTTTTCGAAGCTTCTGGTTCTTGTTGTCAAGCCTACGAATGCGCCTGTTTCTGCTCGAATTGGGTTCATACTAAGACCAAGCCAAACGGGAAAATCCCGCTAGCAGCTATTCACTCCATGTGAGGCGGCTCGGCAGTACGTTCACTCACATGTGAGACGCTACTTGGCTTATTCCTGATCGGTTCACCGTACATCCTACTCTCGAACCACCGAAGATCGACCCACGCAGACCGAGCGCCCTGGCTGAATTCTATGTGACTGGTTGCTGAGAGACTACGTTCCTACCCGGGGTAACCTGACGCCCGCATGCCCCACACTACTGACAACTCCCGATCAGAAGTCATCGCTGACCAGAATTCTTGGAGGGGGGCTGTGTAACACCGCTTGTATTTCCTTATCAAAACATTGACCTTGACAAATATAACTTCCGTTCGTTCGTGCGTGCATCGTGAACGCTCTGTACAACGTTTTGGCTACCGCGATAAACCTTTCATCTCCTGTGCCTTTTCTCCAACATTCTTGGGGACATTATTGTAGTAATCTGGTCTACTACAGAAGCAATGTTGCACGCGTAAGCAATGTTGGGTATAAACTGGAAGTTTTGATTTTCAAGAATTCGCGTTTCCCCGACTTGAAAATAGTATATGCCGAATGAGAAAGTTGAGACGAGTTCAACGATATAAGAACCGTCTAGATCCGTTAATAGAGCGAGCAATAAGATCCAAACGTATGAGAGCGCGAATTTGTACGTCCACACCGTAGCCTGTTTACCTGGATAAGTGGGTTGTGGAAGTTGTAGCCAGTACGACGACGGGTACATGTGGGGAGGTTCGCTGATTTGTTACCCACAGAAATGATGGCAAATTGAAGAAACACAAAGTCACTCCGACGAAAAGGTAAGTATCGTTCTACGGTTTCGATAATGAACTCGTCATTCTTTAGAATGTTGTCCAGTAAGGACGGTCTACTATGCCGCCGGTGCGCGTGGATTGAGACAAATGGTTAAACTGTTGTTTCTTTCTGTTCCGTCAATATCGCCTTCCACACTATTTTTCTGACCTGTCATTATTCAATTGCTTTACGGACCCTTTTGTTTATTTTGACCTTGATTTACTGCGCACAATTTGTCGTAATCTTGATTGCGTGGGACGGTCGGACAGTTGAACTTGATTTGATTCTGACTCGTGTACGTAACTTGGTACGTACACGAAATTGTTTTTGACATTGACTCGGATCTAACCCGGTTAAACCAATAATTGAGGTATGTTTTTCAGTTATTTTGATTGCCTCAATATAGTACCGCTTTTATTGACAAATCCTCGTTGGTTCTGAAATACCTGAGATTTTGCGCGTAACTCCATATTGGGGAATTTTCTTGATTCTCAATAAGAATCAAAAGTACTCAATTATTGGGTTAACCGGGTTAGATCCGGGTCAATGTCAAAAACAGTATCGTGTACGTACCAAGTTACGTACACGAGTCAAAATCAAATCAAGTTCAAATGTCCGACCGTCCCACGCAATCGAGATTACGACAAATTGTGCGCAGTAAATCAAGGTCAAAATAAGCAAAAGGGTCCGTAAAGCAATAGGATAATGACAGGTCAGAAAAATAGTGTGGAAGGCGATATTGACGGAACAGAAAGAAACAACACCGCCCCCCAAAGCCAGCATGGCTTTCGTTCCACGCGGACTTTCTGTTCCTTTCATCCTTCATCAGATCTGCACACTTGTCAATCGAAGGTATTTTGTCATTAACAAGATTTTGCTCCGATGCACACACACGGGAACTCGAATCAGCATAAATACTGATTACGTCGACTGGTGACACTTCATAGTTTGATGTAGCACCACCACAACCTTTCGGACTGTTCCGCCGATCACGTGAAATGGACATATCAGCATCTCGGCCAGGTCCCCCGTCAAACCCGAAATCAAATACAAGTTTCGTTTGAATATCCAGATGTGTCTTCAACAGAACTTCTGATCGCGTCGTCATATCAGTCTCAGAAATATCAGTGGCCAAATTATCATGATTATAACAAGGCGAACTAAAACAAGCAGAACGTCCACAACTATGTGAGAAAGGCTGAATCATGACAAATCCTCGTTGGATCAGAAATACCTTGGATTTTGCGCGTAACTCCGTATTGGGGAATTTCCTTGATTCTCAATAAGAATCAATAGTACTCAATAACGTTTTTTCGTGGAGAATAACTATCAACGCTCGAATTGGCTCGTTTTCGCTTTGTTTGCATACGTGGAGAATATTGATTAATGAACTACGCCTGAGACCAGATCTGGCAAGTCGTCTAACTGTTTGAATGACGTTACCCTGAACCCCGTTCCCATTCCTGAACTCCTTAGTACTAAATTTTCTCAATCTTTGCAAACATTCGGACACCGTTTCGCTGAACCAGCAAAAGCAGGACTCAAAGAAATGGAAAGCAAAGGAGAAGCAAGAGAGCGGAGAAAACTAGCGAGAGAAATTGCTCTCGAAGAAATTGAAATCGAGCTACTGGAGATGAAAATTAGAAAACGCTATTTAGAAAAATTGCTGAGTCTTTCTACCGATGGCGAAAATTATTTCGAAAATATTGTCGCCACCGAGGTTCGAACCTGCGACCTCAGTCCCCCGAGCGAAGCAGATAACCGCTGCACCATGACCACATTGGCTCATTGTCCAATTCGAAATATCCAAAGGTTTGACTGCAATAGCTCTGGTGAACTAGAAAATGTTGTAAGGTGAAGTAAATCGAAGTTGTTACACAGCCCCTTCCAAGAAGTTTGGTCAGAGGAGACCTCTGGTCAGAAATTGACATTTGAACTGATCAAACGGTGTCAGGTCGTTTCAGGCTGGAAAATAGTCTCTCAGCAACCAGTCACTTCGAAGTCAGACAAGGCACTTGATCTGCATGGGTCGATTGTCGGTGGTGACCAGGGTGAGGTACACAAAAAACCGATCAGGACTAAGCCGATTCTCACGTGGCGTGTAAGTGCTGCCGGAGCCTCCTCACATAGGGTGAACCTGTTGCTAGCGGGAATTGCCAGTCTGACATGGTATTAATACGAACCCAGCAGTAGCAGATGTGTGCACATCCGAAAGCTTGAAAATGAAGAAACAGATGCTTAGAGAACATAGTCGTGCTGAGAATTTCATACACCTCCAGGGTTGATGGTAAATGGCTTCGCCTGGAGAAAACTGAGTGGAGTGTAGTTGGGCTCTTGAGGACCTTGTGTGATAGGTTTCGCTCTGGACTAAATATGAACTACATAGTCGGTGAATCTTACGGGTTGTTGTTGTGCAGGCGCTGTGTTAAAAATTCAAGGTTTTTAATGGTCTAAAAAGCAACAAGCTTAAAAACAATCATATGATGGTAAAAATTGAAATTTATTGTATAAAAAGATAAATGCGTATATTATACAGTATATAAATGTTCGGGAAACGAATAATGCAATAAAACTTCGTCTAATTTTGTTTTAAATTCATGCAAGCTAGTGGAGTGAGCAACGTTTGAAGGTAAACTGTTCCAAGTAAAACAGACACGGACAGAGTAAAAAATAACTTCTACAGTTCAGGCGGGAATCGGGTACAACCAGCACATAATCATGAGTCCGATAATTTATCGCATCCCTTTGGTTGAATAAATCCTGTAAGGGATGGTTCGGGGTATGGAATGTTTTGTAAAGTAAGATAAGGTCTCCTCCGATTCGTCGATAGGGAACGTCGAAGAGATTCAGTTGAGCGATTCTTTCTTTATGAGGTTTGTTTTGGATGCTGAGAACATTTTTTTTCGAGCGGTGATAGATTCGTTGCATAAGTTCTACATCCTTCTTAAGCCACGGAGACCAAGAATGCACACCATATTCCACGACTGGTCTCAAGTATGTATTCATGATCCTTGGGAATATCTTGGGCGAAAATTTCCCAAATACCCGCTTGAGTAGATTTACGACACCTGTTGTTTTTTAAAGACTCTGATAGTTTGAAGTGAGGTTTTTAAACTGAAGCATATCCAGACACCACAAATCTTTTTCTTCACTGCAATTTTCAAGGACATGCGAACCTATATGATATGTGAACTCTATTCGATTCCTCACATTCATGATCCTGCATTTGTTGAATTTAAACGGCAGTTTGTTATTCAGCGACCAGTTGTGAAGCGTATCAAGCTCTTTTTGTAACAGCAGACAGTCTCCTGGACTACGAATGCAGCGCCATATCTTTATGTTGTCCGCAAATACCGAAATGGTATATCGAACAAATTCCGGTACTTCATTGACATAAACCAGAAAGAGAATCGGACAATGGACTGAACCTTGGGGAACTCCGCTAGTTGCTGTGATTGGTTTTGATAATGCACCATCAACACGTACCTCGGTAGTGCGATTTTTTAGGTAGTCATTCAGCCAATTCAGCTTTCAAGCTTCTGCAGTAGTAGCATATAGTCAACACGATCGAATTCTTTTAGGATATCTAAATAGCACGCGTGTATTGCTTGCTCTTTGTCTACCGATTTTGTCCAATCACCCAGCGTTACTAGTAAATTAGACAAACAGGAATAATTTCGTCAAAATCCATGCTGCTTCCTCGAAAGCGAATGCTTATTTTCGTATTGTTTCATTTGATCGTCAGCAACGATTCGCTTATTAATTTTGAAATCACAGGTAACAAAGTAACGGGTCGGTAATTAGAAACATCGGAGCGATTTCCACCTTTATACCTAGGATAAATTATTCCACGTTTTCAATCTGTAGGAATCACTCCACTTGCCAGTGTTTGCTCGAACAAGTATTTATCAGTATTAGTATCAGTACCACAGTGCGATAGTCGACCAAAGCCAAACGAGTGCCCAGATTCTTTCAGAGGTGTGCTTGAAAACACCCGCCACTACCAGGATTGATTCGTGAGTAATACAGGCATGTGTAACTGTGAATGGAAGATGGGAGAGGTCTCATCACCGAAAGGTGAGAGTGGTTTGTATAGCAAACTCGCACATTGCTTCAATATTAGAGGGGTTATTCCGTCCGCCCCAGGTGTCTTTCAGGTTTTTAGATTAAATAAAACTTGAAGGACGCGCTCCGAAGTGACAGTTATTTCACTTATAAAAGCGGTGTTAAAAATTGTTTGATTTGGGATGTTTATTGCATGTTCTCTCGGGTTGAATACCGTTGAATAAAACGTGGATAAAGCTTCAACAGTTTTTGATGCAGTTATTGTTGGTCCAGCTGATGTGTTCACAAACGCAACCCTAGGTTTAACCTTAGCTTGATCGTTAACCATACGATACAATATTTCTGGGTTTTGCTCCATCATGCGTGATATTACTTCTTGGAAGCACAACTTGTACTTGATCACAAATTTGTTTAATTTGTTCAGCAGTAAACGGAATGTTTCATAAGTCTCTGATGATTGGTTTTGCCGATGGTGTCGCCAAGCAATGTTTCGCACCGTTAACCACTTACGAGTTCTGCTTCTTAGTTTAAATTCAAGGTTCCTTGTTGAGTTCCTGATGACAAATTCGGAGCTCACTTCAATTGAACTTTTAAGATTAGATATTAGCCATATCCAAACTCATGTGCGTTATCGGTTTTCGGTTGGCAGTTAATCGTGTTTCTCAGAGCATCAATCAACGCAGGAGTGTTGATCCGCCTAACTGTTTTACGGGCATCATTTGTTCTTACAGCTTCAAACAGATAGTCAAACTGGATGACGACGTGATAACTTAGTCCCAGTGGACTTTCGTAAACAACGATATCAATTTTCGTGTTCGTTGTTTGTCAGAACAATACCCACTATTGAAGGTAAATCGGTTCCGCGGTATCAGGTATTACGTGCAATGTGGTTATAAAAAGCAATATCGTCTAACAACTCACAGAATGCTCGTTCGAGGGGGTGTTCTGAATAAATGGTATTGTTCTGCAGATTCGGTAAATTGAAGTCACCCATAATCAAAAATACACAAGTGAATCTGGAAGTAACCATGCCAATTCTGTCGAATGAGCCAGATTGTAAGCTTCCTGTGTAGATGGTGGGCAATACACTACTCCCAAAACACAGTCTTCGCCGTTAGCTAATCAGACTGAGCACCCGTAACACGATGTCTGGATCCGTAATCTCACGACACACAAGGTTTTGGCTATAATTCAAAGCTGCTCCTCCTCCTCTGGTTTCACAAGCATGACGAATAAGTGACATTCATGGTAATTCTAGTTCACTATTTGTTTGGTGAGTGTGTAGCCACGTTTCTTTTACGGCGATGATGTCTGGTGAACCTCCCAGAAAAACTGCACGCAGTTTACCGATTTTATTTCCGAGTCATTGTGCATTGGTGTATATTCATTTTATAGTTGTTTTTCTCAACAAGGAAAGGTTGTGGGGAAGAAGGCTAGCGGATTGCAAAATATCTGTTAGGCTGACTCCTCCAGAGTCGGCAACCGAAGGTTTATTGCTTGCAAGATGCTTGATTGTTTTGAGGTTGTAATGCTAGAATACAGTGATCCATAGTATCGGCTGAATTTCATTCTGACACGTCAACTAGTGATTGAATTCTTAGTGTTTCTATTGAACTACGTGGTGCATCTACCTTTTAAATATGGTGTTTCGATGCACCTAGTCTAATTTCTCGTGACATTTGTTTGCGACCATTTTCCCAACAGGTTTTGACCGTGTTTAACATATCTTTCCGCAAGAACGTTATTTTAAGTGGCTTAGGACCGATGCCTTATAATTCCTAGATTTGGGGATGCGAAACGTGTCCGTCACAGCTACATCATGCAAGTCAAGTATATCTATGAGGAATCTCCGTTGTAGCTGATCGTGTTCGCGATGCACTACTTTATCATTTGCTTTATCAGCTTCCTGAACTCCTAAAAGGATTATATTTCGAATATCCCTCTGTTTCGTTCGGTCTTTTTGCTGGTACTTTCGGGCCTTTTCTCACCAGGGCACATCAGCAGAGATCCTTGCAGTGGTCTCTGAACGCTCCCTGCGCAAGAGAAAAGCGGATAGTAAGATGTTTTCTAGACCCCTTTCAGAGTGGACCGTGATTTTAAGCAATCTTCGCTGGTCCAGATTTAAAGAAGTAGGTTTACGATTCAGTCGTATCAATGATAGTGGTTCAACTGGCTCCAAGTGAATGTTTCTGCGCAACCTTTTCCATTCTTCTTCATCGTTCGTTAGCCTGTCCCCTAGTAAGGTGACACTTTTTTCCTTTACGTTAGTGCAAATCACGCTCAGTTCGTGAAGCGAATGTACACTATGTGTCTGGCGCTTTTGCTGGTTGCTAGACGTTTTAACTGCCTTAGATTATGTACCAATCGTGTCCACTTTGGGATTATTTTGCACCGTAACTTTTGGTTTTGAACCTGAGGGTTTTCGCTGAACCTTCAGATGACTGGGTGGCTTTGGATCCTTATCTTTTTGCGGACCAGGAATGTTTTGGGAAAGCACGCCTTCAGCAGTCGCATTTGTAAAGGTGGCTTTTCGATGAGAAGAACGCTCCTCAAGACTCTCCAGCACATTTGCAACAGCTGAACCTTCGTGTTAAAAGATCTCCGAAGATGCAGCGTTTATCTGACTTGTATTACCGTCAGTCGTTTCCGATTTATCGAAAGCTATACTGGCATTCTGAGAATTCTGAGCGGTTACCAAAGTTTTTCCCGATGTCTTGAAGGTTTGTATGAAAAGCTCTAAGCTCAGCATCCCATCATCCAGTTTGCTGTGCTCAACACTTGTTCGTGCAGCTAAATCTGCGTTTGGTTTAGATCGACACCTTTTGCACACGTGGCATACACTAGCCATGTTTTCATCATTCAGGATCGATAACGCCTCCGAGGTCAATGATTTGTCCCATTTTGCGTAAATGTGTGTGATTTGACCTTACAACTGACGACTCTCATGCAGACGACGCACGTTTCGCGAACATCAGATCTTTTCATGTTACTGAGGTCAACCAAAAGTACAAATCAGAGCACAAAAATCGATACAGCTGGGTTTGGTTTGTGGGTAATGTGTGAAGATGACGGAAAGTGACAGGTTGTAGGAATATTTGTCACTCGATTAAGCCGCACATTTTCAAGACTCCCTTTGAGAATGTTGGCTTAATTTGATTTCACGTTGTGTAGTTTTCCGTGTAGTTTTCGACAGTGGCAAACACCGATGGGTGGATCTAACAGCATAAATACAAAAGCGATTCTTAGAAACGAACGAACTGTAGAAAATCCAAATAACGACACGTCGCAGATTGATGATTCTTGTATAAATAGATCCGACGTAGCAAACTTTTAGATAGATATCCAAAAATCAAACCGATTGGATGAAAACTATGAAAGTTATATCCAAAAATATCGGCGGTCAAAATTAATCCAACAGCACGTCTCGTGAAAACATCAAATATCAAGTAGGTGTTATAGTAGTGGTTATCAACTACTCACTACTCACCTACGGAGTACAGGGTACACTCCATGCATGGATAAAAGAATGGTTGATATCTAGTGAGATGTACGTGGGAGTTAAAGACGAACTATCCGAGTCGATTAAAGTTGCCCGTGGTGTCCCACAAGGATCCGTCCTCGGACCGCTTTTTTATTATATAAACGACTTGCATACTGTACTGCAGTCGTCTGTGTTTATTTTCACTGATGACGCAATATTAACTCCACAGAAGACACGCAGAACCTGCAACGGGATCTCGATAATAATATAATTAATAATAATTTATTTTGGTGAACCAAGGCATGAAATACATGATCAAGTTTTTCAGAATGTTTACAGCAAAATAATGAGATTAAATTATTGACGGAACTTTTAAACCCAGAAATGATTTTTGTTTGTTTTAAAATTGCAAATAATAGGCTACATGGGTAGAGAAATGTTATAAAATATTCATGAATAATGAGATTTCTTTCAGATCGAATATCCAGACGAGATAATAAAAAAAGTACACGAAAATGAGAAGAAAATAAATATTATGAAAATGAAGCGAAGGAATATATTGTTATGCTGTATAAAAATAAATAAACAGCATCAATATAAACATTTAAATTGTTTTAAGTCAGACAGCGAGTATTGCAAAAATAGGAACTGAAGGGACTCGCTCGAATGAGGTTGTAGCGAATAAGACGAGTGCTACGTAAATAAGAATAAATCTAAGTGTTATGAATTAGCCAACTTCATATCCTGTGATTTGATACGATAGCTCTCGAACTGAGCTTCGACCAAAACGAACCATACTCTTGGGTTTACCATCCCGAGAGGGGGCAATTTGACATTAGAATTGATAGCGGCGTCGTCGCCGGAAGACATAGTAAGCACAAAATGAAGGAGAAAAAATTGAAAACGGGTTCACCAGTTTGTAGCGGATAAGCCGAGTGTTACGTAAATAAGAATTAATCTCAGTGTTGTGAATTATTCTGTGTGTGTGAAATTATGTATAAATATGTATAATTATATTCATGTAAGATAATAAGACACTCAGTATCAACAACAGACTTACGTAATCCTTGTGTGGTCCACTCGGATAATTGCTAACAATATATTTGACCCGTGTTATTTCTTCAGCGGGATAATTGCTCGTCGTAGATGAGCAAAGCAGTGAATAACCGAACAGAGAAGAAATATGCTAGGTCAGTAATCTGAAAACACGTAAATAGTGGTTCGGCACCACGTAAGTTATCAGACATTCACGCTGTAGGAAGCGCAAGTGTGTGTTCAGTTGATTTAAACCAAACGACATACGGCATCATGATGGAAAAATTTCTGTAAATAAACTTACTTTTGGAATTATTAAGGAATTGTTTCAAATGGGAATAATTCCTACATAACTCCACACTATAGCGGTGGCTTTTCAGCCATGCTCGACATCCATCTATGGTGTGTACCGACGGGATCATGCCACGGTACGGCCAGTGCGTGTATGCGGGGTTTCCGTGTCGTCGGTTGTCACCGCTATCCGTGAATGCAGCGTGGTTTTCATTATGGGCTGAGTTGCTGGCGTGGACGGGGGTGAAATGCTCAAGTCCTCGCGCATCGGCTGCGTATCTGGAGATGACGAAAAGGGAGACGATGGTAACGAAATAATGGGGTTGGCTGTGATTGGATAGCCACAGTCGTAGAGGATCCTCAGTGTGAATTCGATTCCTTGTACGCGGTATTCAATCGGTCGATGCTGACTGAATCCGGTCGGCCGTTCCGTTCGATGATGAAGTACTTGGCACTGCCGAAGATGACTCTGTATGGGCCGTCGTATGGTGCTTCGATGGGCCGTTTTACATGTTCTATCCGCGTGAATACGTAAGGGCACGCCATAGGGTAATTGTCGACGTGACTGGTAAGAAACGTTACACGGGTAGGCGGAGCATGTATTTCTCGCATGAGGGCTCGGAGTCCGGAGACGTACGGAGCCGTTTCAATCTCATTCAGGAGTGTGGAGTCCGTCAGCAGTCCGCCGGAGAGTCGCAGATTTGTCCCGTAAACCATATCGTCTGATGTGCAACCGATGTCCTCTTTCGCAATATTGCGAAGACCAAGCATAACCAGTGGCAATTTGTCTACCCAGGACGCGCTGGGTTCGGTGGCGACGAGCGCAGCCTCCAATTGTCGAGGGAATCGTTCAACGAGGCCGTTCGCGGCTGGATGGTAAGCTGTCGTCCGAAAATGTTCGCAACCAAGGAGACGATTTAGTTCTGCGAAGAGGTGAGGCGTGAACTGAGCTCCGAGTTCTGTGGTGATTTGGGACGGACACCGTAATTCGCGATTCAACCAGAGACGAAAGTGCGAGCTACGGTTTCCGCAGATGTATGTGTTATGGGATACTCTTGAGGCCAGCGTGTGAATTTATCGATGCCCGTCAAAAGATGAGTGTATTCACGAGATGAGGGTAACGGACCAACTAGATCAATATGGACATGCTGGAAACGTCCATCTGGAAGGGGGGAAGTTCCCGGAGATAGAACGGGTATGGCGATGTACCTTATTACGTTGGCAGGCAAGACACTGTTGTGCCCAACAACGAATGTCGTTCCGAATGCCATGCAAACATAGCGGTCTGTAATCAGTTTAGTTGTCGCGCGTTTGCTGTGATGGGATATTTCGTGTAGGTGTTCGAAAATCCGTCGTCTGTCTTCCTTTGGTACGAAGGGATGTGGATTTCCTGTCGATGTATTACAATGGATACGCACTCGACTGCTGGATACGGGTAGGAGAGCAAACTGCGGTGAAGCTTCGGAAGTGATTGTTGAAAATTCCGGATCGTCCTCCTGCACGGCGGCGATTTACGCTTAGTTAATCTTCGTGATCTGGGAAATAGATGCGCGTGATAGAGCATCTGCCTAGACGTTGCTGGGTTCATCGATGTACCTTACGTCAGTGGTGAACTGTGCGAGGTAGTCTAAATGGCGAGTTTCCGAGGCGAGTTGCGGTCAGCGCTGAATGCGTGGATCAAGGGCTTAGGTCCGTGTAGATGGTGAATTGATGTTCTTCTATTATGTGTCGAAAGTGTTTAACTGCGAGGTACATCGCAAGTATTTATCGGCTGAAGGTACTATACCTGGTTTAAGTTGGTTGCAGCTTTCGTGAAAATAAAGAAAGTGGTGCGCACTTGTCCTCGATGACTTCTTGTAGAACGGCATCGACAGCCACTTGAGAAGCATGTGGTTTGAGCACGAGCTTCATTTTACTGTCCGTGGAGAGATGAGCCAGCGAAGTGAGCGTGCTGAGGGATGCTTTGACTGATTGGAACGCGGCGATAGCGTCCGTTGTCATGGTGAACTTCTTTGGATTTCCCCGCAAAATATCGGTTAACGGTCGGCATTTGTCCGCGCAGTTGGTTATGAATCTGCCGTAGACGTTTATGAATCCTAGGAATAGACGTAGCCGGCGAAGAGACAGTGGAGTGAGGTAGTCTTTAATCGCCGAGATTTTCTACGGAATGGCAGTGATTCCACGAGGATCGATTATGTGCCCCAAGATTTCTAGGCCTGGTCGGTCGAATGGGCCTATAGCCGGATTGATAACGACGTTGTATTTTTGAAGACGCTGAAAAACTAGTCGAAGTTGGTCCATATGCTGCTCGTGGCTTTCACTAGCGACAAGAATATCATAGATGTAGGCGAACGTGAATGGCAGACCACGCATGACTTGGTCGATGAAGCGCTGGAAAGTTTAATCGGCGTTTTTGAATCCAAACGGCATGCGAATGAACTCGTATAGACCGAAAGGTGTAGTGACAGTAGTATTCGGAACGTCGGCGTCTGCTACCGAAATTTGATGGTAGGCGCGATCAAAAGCGATTTTAGAAAAAATCTTTTTGTCGCGGGCGCTCAGGGGGAAATCCTCGATGTGAGGTATGGGATACCTGTCAGGCACTGTGAGCTTATTAAGTCCTCTGTAATCACCACATGGTCTCCAGTCGCCGGGTTTTTTAAAACCATATGTATATGCGATGAACATGAGCTATTAGACGGTCGAATAATCCCGAGTTGTAGCAGTTGCAAAACTCCGCTTTAGCAGCGGTGAGCTTGTCAGGGGACAATCGTCGGGGTCTTGCGTTCGTAGGCGGGCCAGTCGCGAGCATGTGGTGAGCAATCCCGTGTCGGATGTCTGGCTAGCTAAATGCCGGGTAGTTTTGAAGCAGCGTTGCAAACTTGTCGTCAGGTTGGTCGAGTTTCAGTCCGATAGAATTGATTGATGTCGCTTTCCCTGTGACACGTACTGCAGATTTTCTGTCCATCAGTTTTTGCGCTGAACGTCGACCACTAACCCCAACTCAGTCAAGCGTTTGGCTTCGATGATCGGCTGACGAACGTTGGCGACGATGGATGTCCATGGAAGATTTCTGCCCAAACCGAGGTTTGGCAGAAGTAGACGCTGGCCATTTGTTTTGATACGTGTTCCGTTTGCCGCTTGCAGATTGACGCCAGTTGGGTCCATGCGGATGCTTGTACTCTGAGGTGGAATGACACTCACCTCCGCTCCTGTGTCAGTCAGGAAACGTAGACCTGTTGGTGAATCATCACTATAAAAAGGCGACATACGGTGTGGCTAGCTGCAGCCGTCGCGATTAATGGCTAGTCTGCTCTTTTCCCGCCGTAGCTTGACTGGCGTTGGGGAACGAACAGGGCTGCACACAGTGCCTGGCGTTAGTACCAAACTGTTTATGATAATTACGTAACCCTGTGTGAACAGCCTGGCGCGAAGCGGTCGCGTTATTGTTTTGGGGACGACGCTTTTGCCGTTGAGGGTTACGCTGTTGATACGTCGTCTGTATTGATAGCGTAAGACGTTCGATTGCTTCCTCCAAACGATCAACACGTGAGTCCATCGGCGTTTCAGCGTGCCTGCGGTCACCACAGGCACTGGGGCATTGCTTGTTTGACACTCGTGTACCTTGTCGGCGGCGAGTGCTAATTTCTCCAGGGGTGTGTCGGTGTCCTGTACGGCTGGGACAGCCCTGGTGCTAGCAGGCAGCCACTCGATCCATAAGTGTTTTAGCACATAATCACCGATAGTGTTGCCACCTGCGAGCGTGCGCATATGCCTCAAACGTTGCGAAGGTTTCCGATCACCCAACTCTGTTTCCTGGAGAAATTGTTGCATGCGTGCTTCGTTGGACATACGGACGCGTTGAAAAATTGCTGACTTCAATTTTTCATATGGGATTTCTGATGGTTTTGGTTCCAGGACGCCCATCAGTTTGGTTGCAAACTCCGTAGGAAGGTTAGCGGTAACCTTAGCAAACTTCATATCATGTGATTTAATACGATAGCTCCCTAACCATCCCTTGTCCAAACTTTTCACACACTCGCCACCCCGTGCTAGTCGGAATCATTAACTTACAGTGCTTATTCCCAATTCAAGACTGAAATGTCGAAGATATTCGTATGCTTTACGTGTAAGCTTCACATAAAACACTCTCCCCTCCATTGTTACACACTCAGCCAACCTGGATAATTTTAAAGCTAATTTGGACAAATACTTGAGAGAAAACCCAAATTTTGATACTATTTACGCTACATGAGATTCCCTGTTCTTCTTCTTTTTATTGTATATAACTCATAACTCCATCCTATGGTTATTGTTAATCTAAATGCTTTTTAGACCATTAAAACTTTGAACTTTGAATCACTTTGAACTTACCTTCGACCAAAACGAACCACAATCTCGGGTTTACCATCCCGAGAGGGGGCAATTTGACATTAGAATTGATAGCGGCGTCGTCGCCGGAAGACATAGTAAGCACAAAATGAAGGAGAAAAAATTGAAAACGGGTTCACCAGTTTGTAGCGGATAAGCCGAGTGTTACGTAAATAAGAATTAATCTCAGTGTTGTGAATTATTCTGTGTGTGTGAAATTATGTATAAATATGTATAATTATATTCATGTAAGATAATAAGACACTCAGTATCAACAACAGGCTTACGTAATCCTTGTGTGGTCCACTCGGATAATTGCTAACAATATATTTGACCCGTGTTATTTCTTCAGCGGGATAATTGCTCGTCGTAGATGAGCAAAGCAGTGAATAACCGAACAGAGAAGAAATATGCTGGGTCAGTAATCTGAAAACACGTAAATAGTGGTTCGGCACCACGTAAGTTATCAGACATTCACGCTGTAGGAAGCGCAAGTGTGTGTTCAGTTGATTTAAACCAAACGACACACGGCATCATGATGGAAAAATTTCTGTAAATAAACTTGCTTTTGGAATTATTAAGAAATTATTTCAAATGGGGATAATTCCTACATGGTTACGTTTATTTAGTACCCGGCCGGATGTTGCGCGCTTGGGTGCAATGAAAAACTGCCAGGACTTCTAGAGCATTGGATGGAAGTTCAGTTCGCGATTGTTTTGAAGCCCTTATGTTAAGGGACACGCTGGCATCGGACGGCACTGTCGAAATCATGAAATCAGCAAAATTGCGAGTTCTGGGATAGCGCGAAACATTTTCTTCAACGGCAACATGAGAGGTCATCAAAATAAAATTTGCTGAAAAAAGCACTACAGCACAGTTATAAAATGATATTGAGGTTATTTTGATGTTCAGGTACCCTAGGCAACCTGACACACATCCACAGTTGTAAATAGAAAATCGTAAAATTATTTTCTGATGATTAGCAATTGTGTATGGTAAATGTGTTTACCACAGACGTTGAATTATGTAAATGCTGATAATTATTCTTTGAAGTTATAGAGAGTGTAATAATATACTAAATGAGGTACAATAATCATAGACAAATGTTATGCAAGTCCCAGCCTTTGACGAGAAATGCATAGACCTTAGGTAACCTGACACTACAGCAGCGTTATAAATAGATAATCATAAAAATACATTTTTTAGTTGTTTTGTTTTTCTTATAAAAAATTTGTTTACGATAGAAACCTGAATTAGGACAATAATGATAACTATGTTCCAAACTGAAAAGGGGGTACAATAAGCCTAAAGAGATAAAATAAGTATAGGTAAATATACTACGAGTTCCAGGTTTTGATGCAACAAACGCCGATACTGTGTGCTGTGCGGTAACATAATTCTGTGCTCCTGCGTTTTTGGATCTATTTCACCCGCATCTAGTCCTCTCTGGATAAATTGTACCTTTTTGGATTCCTCTTAACACAAGCATTGTGTTCATACCATTTCCGGAGGCAGAACAAGCAATTTTAGAAAAATCATTTTTCTACATTTTGAACCAAACTGACCTACACTGGCAAGATTGGGTGCAAGTTTGTGCAACACTGAATATTGGATTGACTTTGCCACCATTTGAAATTGCTCGCTTTACAAATTCGCTCGAAACATTGGATCGGAAAACTTGATCCAATCTGAAGGAGCTACGACGAATTTCGTTACCCACCTTTCCTGTGACGAAATTATTCACTCACCCACTTACAACAACCTTAATTCAATTCAATTCAATTTTAATGGTCTAAGTAGCATATAGCTTGACAAAAACCACAGAATAATATGGGAATTACGATTAACATGGGTAGAAAAACGGGATTTGTCTGCTTACTGAGCAGTTCAGGAATCAATTAAAAAAAGCTCGTCAACCTAATCAGAGCCTATTACAGCTCTACAAGCGCACGGGTTCGTGTCTACGGTGAAGAATCGCGTGAATTTAACTTGCACACAGGAGTCAGGCAAGGTTGTTCGCTATCGCCGGTTATGCTTAACTATGTCGTAGACTGGATAATGAACAAGACGTTAACAGACTATCAAGGGGTGCAAATTTCAACGGATCTATGGATTTCCGACCTTGACTACGCTGACGATATAGTCGTTCTGGGCGACAATACCGAAATGCTGCAAAGCGTTTTAGACCGCATTAGTGCCACTGCCGTTAAAGTCGGTCTTGAGATAAACGCGGCTAAAACCAAGGCATTCTTTTATACCGACACACCAGGCATCCAGCCACTTCGCATCCAGGATTGTCCGACTGAATACGTTCCAGTCATCAAATACCTCGGCTCAAGTATATTTCCCAATGGTCAGGCGAAAGACGAAGTGAAGTTAAGGGTCGATCGTGCTCGTAATGCGTTTTTGCAGTTGAAGGGCACCCTTTGGCGCAAGCCCGGGATCAGCCTATAAATTAAGACCGAGTATCTAACGCAGCCGTACGAGACCGTTGCAGCGGACTATCTCCACTTTCCGCTCACATACAACGGCGAAGGCTGTAATGGTTTGGCTACGTCCTCCGAAAGACAGACACAGCACTTCCGAAACTCGTCCTCGACCCCAAACCCGTTCGCAGCTAGCGTCGGCGGCAAGGTGGTCCAGTGAAAACCTGGCTGTCAACTGTGAGAGAGGATGTAGACACTCTGGGTCTGCGTACCATCTACGGAGTTCGCAGGTGGGAACGAGACTGGATCACGATATGCAACGATCTCGCCTCCGATCGACGTACATGGGCTGGTGCTATCCGAGACATCAATAAATCCGGCTAATCCACCCGTGGAGCCAGCCGCACAAAAGTGAGTAAGTAAGTTTCGAAAACTAAGAAACCATGTCATTAAACTTATTGCTGAAGACAAAATACAGTATCAAACTGTTATAATGTCCAAATTGAAACGGAATCACGAGATCCTTTACCAGATTGTGAATACGCTGTGTTCAGTGAAACCAGGAGTTGCAGCCTTACGGACTCCCTCTGGAATGACCAATATTGCAGCTGACCGCTAATTTTCTGGTAAATTATTATGCTACAGTCTTTTGTCCAAAGAAAAGCGTGGATATACAACTGGATTCAAAAATAGCGCATCCTCTAGCATTGGACACAATAATTATTACCAAAGAAAAGGTGCTGGGAACTCTACTCACGTTGAATCCCATAAAATCCCCTGGTTATTATAAAATTACCCCGAATATACTCAAGCATTGTGCACAAACTCTATGCGGACCTCTGACTCAATTATTCGGCGAATCGCTGTTGTGGTATCACGGGCAGACTATTAGCCTGGTTAGAAAATTACCTGACTGATCGGCTTGTTCAAGTCTCTGTGGACGGTGCTCTAAGTCGGTAGCCGTGATACGTGGAGTGCCTCAGGGATCCGTCCTCGGACCAATCCTCTTCGCGCTTCATGCCAATGACTTACCGGCCCTCATCAAATGTAAGATCGTACTGTTCGCGGACGATATAAAGGTGTGAAAGATAAGTAAGTCGGAATACTGCGAACTTCTTCAGAAGGATCTGGACAACCTCCATGTTTGGTCACTAAAATATCGCATATTTTTCAATTTCCAAAAGTGTCACATGTTAAACATTGGCAAATATGTGAAGTTCCAGTATTTACTTCGAACACAGCCTCTCGTGGACCATGGAACAAAAGGACTCGGGTGTGTTAAGAAGCAACAGCCTAGGGATGTCGAGCCACTGCAACTACGTCTATCGCAAAACATCACAGAAATTGTCACTCCTGAAGAGAATTTTCGGTAGGTTCTCAAAACAGAAAATTTCACTGCATTATAAATAAGTACATCAGGCCCACGATGGAATATGCAGTTCAAGCAGGTCACCATGGCTCAAAAAGGATGTTGCGAGTTTGCAAAGAATATATCATCGAGCTACCAAACTTGTCACCGGACTCAGCCGGAAACCATACAATGAGCGAATCAAAACGCTAAATTTATTTGATTATCCACGTCGAGGTCTCCGAGGGGATTTGATTCTGGTTTACAATATTTTAATTACCGAAATTCACCCACTACAATTCTTATTGAATCTACGGAGCTCGCATAATACAAGAGCTCACACATTTAATCTAACTGTCCCTCACTCGAGACTCAACTGCAGACGACATTTTTGCCGCGCGAGTTTGTTTTACTTGGAACAATCTGCCAGGTTATGTCGTAAACTCACCAAATCAGCAAACTTTCGAGAGAAGCTTTGATGACTTTTTGACCCAAAACCTGTGCATCGAAGAAAACTATACATCTTAACACCATGCATCTACATTTGTTATGCCACAAATCAAAATCAATTTCTGCCCTTTGGATTTTTAATTTATTCTTGAAATGCTCAGTAAGCAACCTAATCCCATTTTTGCTTGTTATAATATTCGTTGTTGCCATATTATTCTTTGGTTTTTGTAAAGCTATATGCTTTTTAGACCATTAAATTTGAATTGTATTCAATTGAATACATGGACCCTGTGTTACCTGACACTTAATAATACCATGTATTTCGGACATTGTGAACAGTTTTATGCGTGTGCCAATGTAAAAAATACTTACAATTGGTTCAATAACCACGAGTACCATGACAAATTATATTGTCTATAGATGTGTTTATTTTCAGAATTTCGCATAGCGACGGAGCTGTAAGAGATTCTACGAGTGCTTAAATTTACCTGTAGATGTGCACATGCGAAAACGGAGTGAAAGAGAATTCCAAAGATGCGCATACCGAATTAAAAAGAGGTTTTGTCAAACTTTAGTGCGAGTAAGGGAAATATGTAAAAGCCTCATTCGGTTACGTCGTACATAACTATGGCAATCTTGGAAGCGCATTGTAGACCTAATCCTAACTTGGTGCTCTGTGATGGTTCGGAAGAAAAGAAAAAGATTAAGGCGAATTCTACGTAACCATAGCGGGTCAATGTCTAGTAGATTGCATCGTACTTGATAAGATAAAGAATTAGAGTAACATCATTTTGCTAATTCTACGTTGAAGGCTTTCTAAGAGTATACAGTCACGCCCAGCAATGTGAGAGTATGCTATATTACAGTATTCAAGAAGGGGTAATACTTTCGTTTTATATAGACTTAGTTTACTCTCACGAAAAAGGAATTTTTGATTGATCAAACTAAAATTCTGTCAAGCTCTTGCTATGAGAATTCTTACTTGTTCGTTGAAATTAAGAGATGAAGAATATCTACATCCTAGGCCTTTGATTTCGTTAGAGGACGCGAGTGGTGTATTGTTGAGAGTGATACTACCAGGGTGCATTGAGCAGCGCATACCTATGAATTGCGTCTTCAGAGCTGAGAATTCTAAACCTCATTGTGAGCCCCAACTTCAAAGGGTTAAAAGATATTATTTACACTTGGTTCCTAGACAACGAAATGCCCCTGAATGCTTCGAAATTCAGCCTATTGTCTCTCAACAGCAAGTTGAGCAAAAAGAATATTATGTAGGTCGCACTTTTATTAAAGCCGCCTAATCCGAAAAAGATTTAGGCGTGATCATCTAATCAGACTTAGGAAACTCAATGCAATGTCGACCGGCTGCCTGCAAAGTTGAAAGCAATTTGGGTCTCATTAGAAGAGTCCCACGTTCGTTTGACCCCAATATTGTCTGCAAATTTATTTCAACTTACATCCGTCCTCATGTTGAATATGCTATATCGGCATGGGATCATTGGTTTAAAAAAATATTCAGCTATTGGAAACTCCACAGCGCAGAGCAACAAAACTCATCTTGTGACTATCTAATTTTCTATATGAAATGAGACTTAAAATATTGAATTTGCATTCGGCTCAATACAGACGGAAACGAGGAGCACTAATATTCATGCGGACAGTGCTTAATCAAACAAATCAGCCTTGCAGTACTTTGTTTCATCTTTCCCATAACACACATCTGCGAGGTCACCGATCGAAACTTTACCAACAGCATACCAGGTTGATCTGCCGCAAATATGCATTTTCCGTTCGCAATGTACAATTCTGTAGCAGTTTACCTACTCATGTGGTACAATCTGGAACCGTTGATGTTTGCAAGAAATCACTAGATATCCACATGGACAAGTATGTTTTTCACGTTGGACAATAATCTAACAATATTTTGATGATGTCTTATAGTATTTTCTGGATAACTGGCCATTCAAGTGTCAGGTTGCCAGGCCTTAAATACGTTGTTACAAACGTTCATCGTAACCGTGCGTTTTATTATCATTTTTACCATATGACTATATCCTCAACCGTTATCTGCTTACATTAAACCCATTTATGCATACAAACATGCTTTACCATAACGTATTTATTATAAAAAGAAAAAAGAAAAAAACGCTAAAAATGCCAAAAATATTGTTTTGGTGATCTTTTTTATCGTTTATAATAAATGTAATATTTCACAATGATAACCTCTCACCGTGATGGTGAAGAGAATATTTTTAATTGTGTTCCAGTGTCTCCGACTCCGAAACCAACTCCGATACTGGTCCTTACTTCTTCGCGTACGACTGATTCTCTGCATGAACCGAAATCCATACTGGCGAACAGTTTTGGTTTCCCTTATTCGACAATTCTTCGACTTTCCTGGATCGTACAACCGGCCAAAACCTCATGCAATTTAAACCACAATCTCTCCTTATCCCCTCCATTTTCTAATTCTTTCAATTTAACTTCGAATTTTTATGTGCTTTCTTCAATCACACCCACCAGCATTCCGAAAAAGTCAATATTATATATATATAGAGATATATATAGATATATATAATGATATATATATAGAATATCTAAATTATATATATATAATATTATATATATAGAGAGAGAGAGAGAGAGAGAAAGAGAGAGAGGAACTTTCTTTATTTCAAAAATTTATTTTTACTATGACAATTATATCTTCACACGCACCATTTCCTTCATAACTGTAACGTCTGTGACGTGAGTAACGCGTATTCCACCCGTTTCTTAATTCGACAAATTCAAAACCACAATCCGGATGTTATACGGCACTGTAATTAGCAACAATTACAACAACAATAATAATACAAACCTCAACTGTATAGGAACGTACAGCAAACAGTGGAGTCAAAATACTCCAGAATCAATTATATCAATGCAAACAAGTTCAATGACGACCAAAATTGCCGTCCAAAATGTCTACCAAAGACAAGACACCCAAAAGTGGTGTCAAAATACAAGTGCCCAAAATGGCAACCAAATTCAACAACAATGACCGACAATGGCCTCAACAATGAATTAAAACAAAATCTTCCCCAAATAAGTGAACAGAAGATTTCCAATAAAATAATTACAAAAAGAAATATTTTATATCAAAATATCAAAATATCAAAATATTTCACAAAACTCAAGTTTTGTAACTAAGTTCAAAATAAAAGGAATGTTGAAAGGAAAAGAAGAATTTCAAACTACTTTGAACCTTACACCTCCGACCAAATTCATTCTAGGGCTTAACTGTACAACGATTGTTCAACGAATACCATATCGAATTCCGTGCAGCAGATTACTTTATTTAGTGGCGAGTCACACACGCCACGTCGCATTGCCATCATTGGACACATGTGGCTTTTTATAGGGAAATAGTTTGCCAGACTAAGACCCACCACGTCCTCCGGTTCTGCCACCGTCCCCTACAAGTAGCTTATGCATGCAACCCCGCCCAAACGAGCCTTGTGTATTTCATCCTCAAACAGCGACATCTCGCGCCAACTAAACAAATCTAATGTGCAAATTATTATTAGTGTATCATGAGATCGAAACACAAATAACACATCAGGTACACAACGGAACACTTTACTCCAATCATATGGATTGTCATGGCTACCATTTGGCGCTTCCCTTTTGCCAGACTCAGTGACATGTGAACCAGGCTTACTATTCATTGGAGCTGAATAGGTGTCAGGTGTGCCAGGCTGGCTCTCACTCGTATCTGAATTAGTGTCGAGAAATTCAGTCACAAAATCCGACTGAGCTAATTCAGTGTCATGTAACTCAGCTTCGTGAGCACAACCGACAACGCAAACATCAAGATCCTTCTACTTTACATCAATAAAAACCCGTTCTTGACAATCAGTCACAAAATCCGACTGAGCTAATTCAGTGTCAGTTAACTCAGTTTCTCGAGAACAACCGACAGCACAAATGTCAAGACCCATTAAATTTACATCAATAGAAACCGTTTCTTGGCACTCAACGATGCTAACACGCCTTGCTATGGAATCCTTTTGGCAACATTTACACAACTGAACAAATCGACTCCAATCAATAAGAGCTCGACGTGTCACAAAGTCTGTGAGTTGCTGAAAAGTAATTTCTAATCCCTCGCAGTATACAGCACTCTTCAGATCAGTCCACTGTTGCTGGAACACAGCCGGTAATATATGAACAATATACTCTAAAGTGTCACTTGCATTCAAAACCGCCTGGCACTCCAATAGAGTGAGGGCTTTGGTCCAGTCAGTACCTCCATGTACCATTAGCGCGGCTTTGATTTGCCTGTGCAAACGTTCCACCATACCATTCGCCGCAGATCGCTAGGCGGTAGTTTGGTGGTGTTGGCAACTCTAAGTAGCCAGCAATTAACTGAAGGCGAAGTCGAAATAGTAACCTCAGTCCGATGTAACGTTACTCGGACCACCGAACTGTGCTACCCAACGTTCGAAGAAGGCGTACGCAACTGTCTCGGGAGAGAAGTTGTGTAACGGAATGGCATCAGGCTACGTGGTAAAACGGTCTGTGCTGGTGAGGATGGATGTATAGTCACGTGACGTTGGTAACGGGCAACTAGGACCACATGGGTGTGAAAGAAACGCTCATCCGGTTCGACAATAGCTTCTAATGGGCTTTTGGTGTGTCGGTGGATTTTCGTGCGTTTGCAATCACCGCACGTTTTATCCCATGTCCAAACCTCCCTACTAGCCTCCGGACAGATAAATCTACCGTAATTCATTTAACACCAGCACGGATGCCAGGGTGCGGAATATTATGTAGGGTATCGAATACTCGCCGTCTGAACGCAGACGGAATCAGCGGTCGGGGTGCAGCTTGTGAAACGTCACACAGAATAACACCCATGACATCGGGCAAGGGGAGAGGTCTTATGTCGAGGGAAGTGGAATCCTCAATTAGTGCTATCTCGGCTATCTCAGATATGAGATATGCCGTATGTCAGTCGTGTATTGACTGACAAAAGCCAGGTTTCTTTTCTTTCTTGGGGAATATAAATCCGCGATCTGCTCAGTTAGTGAATGAAAGACTTATTATCAGTAAACACGGTAAACTTTCTGCCCTTCAGTATGTGGCGGAAGTGTTTTGGACCGAATGTGCAATATCGAGTCGCTGCGGTTGGAGTCGTATCGAACAAAACGACATCGGGAACCATGAGCCCTCAACATAATGTTGAAGCACTGCTCCCACTGCTTCGGCGGATGTGTCCGTAAATAACGAGAGAGGTGCATCTGGCATATAGTGGTTGTTGGATGTGATCTCGACGATATGCTTTTGAGCGATATGAATGCCGATTTGGCTTCGTCCGTTAAACATAACGTCATAGCGTTACCTCATGACTGGTCGAACGATGAAATAGTGCAACATGGTGACGAACGTGGTCGTCCTAGGAGAAGCTAGCGATCAATACATCATCGAGGTAAATGAACGCGAAATCATGGCCTCGGCAAACCTGGCCCATAAATCCCTGGAAGGTTTGAGCCACATTACGGAGACCCAAAGGCATAGGCACGAACTCGTAGAGTCCAAACATCGTTGTAACGGCCGTCTTCCTTATATGCACTTCAGCTACTGGGATTTGGTTTGACTCCCCAGCAGGTCTATCTCGCTGAAAATGGCACATCTGCGTATATTGACCGTCAGGTCCTGAATATGCGGGATGGGATACCTATCGTGTACCGCCGCCTTGTTCAGCCTACGGTAATCACCACGGGGGCGCCAATCGTTTAAGATCTTTTTAGGGGCAATATGTAAAGGAGAGGACCAAGGGCTACTAGATGGCCGTATAATGCCTAATGCTTGAACTATTTGCGCGCAATTTGCAGCCTCTCTGGTGGTAATCGCCTCGGTCTTCCGTAAACCGGCGGACCACTAGTGGCGATGTGGTGTTGTACTGGTGTAGTAACCGCCGGTAGTGCAGTCGATGACTATGAAAATTAGTTCGGATATTTCGCGAACAAGGTCGCATAGCAGTGTTCTACTTCTCCAAAATGTAACACAGGGGAAATCCTTGCATTTCTGCTCGGGGTACCAAGGGCTTTAAGAAGAGTGGTCCCATCTATCAGCTGCGAGCGGCGAGAATAAACAAGAATGCCGAACGAGTGTAGGAAATCAACGCCCAACATAGCCAATCAAACCGCAGCGATTGCAAAAATCCCACGGAATTCACGGCGTACACCTAAATCAAGGGTCGAGCAGCGTTAACCGTAGGTTGTTATAAGCAATCAGTTAGCCGTCCTTAAGTGATGGCTCATTGGATTGGACGTTGCGCATATGTGTCTACCGGCAGTACACTTACATTGGATCCAGAAAATGGGTGACCGATTGTGACTACTCGAGCGTTGGCGGGATGGGGTGCGTGATCGTTAATTACCGTTGAGTGTGTGGTTTTGAACATCATTGCGTAAAGTCGCAACCTCAGACAGTAGATCAGTATTGCTGACTTCCGCTAGATAACCCTGTGTGCGTGATCTTCCTGCGGTTACCGTGGAAATATGGGCATCTGGATAGGAATGGATTCATTCAGCGATGTTGTCCGCCGTTTACGCTAACTCAGATACCGGAGTGCTTTTAGAAGCAACCAAGATGGCTTGCACGCACTCGGGTAAACGCTGGAGCCATAGTTCCTACCCATTTGTCACCGCGTTGTCCGAAATATTGGCAACCTATCCATTATATAATCATGTTCACGAAGTTATTCTGTAATGGGGGACAAATACACCATCCATTCTGGATATAATCATTAACAACGAAGAGTTTATGATAGAAATTTTTTCCTCTAAACCTCCCTTGGGCCACAGCGATCATGTTGTCTTGACATTCACCTTTGTCTCTTTCTTGGATTACTTCAACGAACCTCGTATTAAGAGCCGCTGGATTACTGAGTTAAGCTTGTTCCGCCAACGCGTCGTAGCCAATTCATGGGATTTCTTAATGTTTGACCAGATCGATTTGGCATGGACCACGTTTTTAACTCAGTAGCACGCGCTGCTACGTCTTGTGAACCACGAAAAGCACCTCAGTCGGAAGAACCCCAGATCATTCTTTCGCAGCCGAACACGCAAAGCCATAGCACAGCAAAACTTGGAGCGGCGCTGTTACCGGACAGGACGAAATCGAATTGACTTGGAAATTTATAAGGCATTGCGAAATCGTTGCACATCTTTCAGCCGCAAGACAAATGTCAGTATGAAATGCACATCTGTAACCAGTTCTTGGATAACCTAGGCGTTTGTTCAAATTTGTGAATCAGAGACGGGTAGTTAAAGTTGGAATGCCATCCCTAGTCAGCGCAAATGGTCACACTTCAACAGCCTCGGAAGCTGCAAACATGTTGTCGGAACACTACGCCCAAATTTTCAATTCTGTTTATCCTACAAACTCCTTCGATTTTTCTTTTCCCTCACATGACGCACAGGAAATGCCGGAAATATTGTTTACCCTTGATTCGGTCCACAAGAATATTTCATGTCTGCGACAATACTCATCACCAGGACTCGACGGCATCCACCCTAAGATCCTGAAAGTAGCCGCATTGCACATATCTCAACTACTTGCCACGTATTTTCAACGTTGTATGGACTCTGTCACCGTACCCCAAGCTTGAAAAGAAGGTGTTATCAAGCATATCTTTAAAGGCGGTATCCGGTCAAAAATCCGCAAATTATCGCCCCATTGTGCTTTGTCAGACATTTCTAAAGTCATGAAGAGCATAATCTCTGACCACCTTGTTTCACATCTTCAAACAAGTCGCCTTTTAATCACACAACAACATGGCTTTTGCGCCAACCGTTCATGCACTTCCAACTTGATTCTCGCACGGCATGACTGGACGAAATCCATCGACGAAGGCATTTGTGTCGATGCAGTATTTCTGGATTTCTCCAAGGCTGTTATATATTACCCGAGTAAAACCCAAGTATCAATTGCCCAAAATGTTTTACACTGAAAACCTTTATTCTATTCTTCACAATGGACTAACTAAACCAACACTACACGTAGCAAAAACAAAGGCAGGCCTTTCAGACAAAGAGCTTTAGCGTCTCTGACCAAAAAGCTATCAGGCTGCCGCTTGTGTGTATTTATACACTGAAACATTATGGCCGACAAAATGGACCAATCAGAATCGAGATTCATAAATTATAATGAGTTATAAGTTATAATGAGTTTTGAGGAAATTAATAATAGTTCCCCAACACCTCCCTTTTTGAGATTCTCAATACCGGGACTGGCGTGGATTGACCTGCAACGGTTTCACGGGTTTTCTTTTTCTGGTTGTCCAGCGACGTGGTTGCAGACTTCGGTCAGTCGGTATTTCAGTCGTGAATGATTCACTTGGTGTTGAAAGGTCGAATGTTTCATACAGAATGTCCTGTAGTATCCGGATCTCGACGAGCGTATCAAAGGTTGTGGATCTCGGGCGTAACTGATTTCTGTGTCGTGTCATGACACCCTTTCCAACGTTGACATCGAACATTACACTGCCTCTGCGACGGATGATGTTACCATCGATCCACGGTGGACTTGATGTTCTGTAGTCTCGTACGTGGACGGCAGTTCCTGGTTCGAAGCACGACTGTTGATTCTGATTGAGCGGCGGTTTGGTTGACTTGGGCAGCATAGCATTGTTCCAAGTGCGTAGCTTCCTGCCCATGAGTGCTTCGGCGGGGGTTTTGCGGCTGGGCAACGTATCGTTCGGCGTAGTTCTGTAAACCAGCAGAAAACGTTGAAGACTATCGACGGATGTCCCCTTCCCACGTGATTTCAGAAGAGCACGCTTGAGTGTGTCGACTAAGCGTTCGGCCTGGCCATTTGACTGAGGATGGTAAGGCGGCGACCGTAGATGTGGCACATTGTTCAGCGAAACTGCGAGCGATCGCCTTCATGCGTAGAATGCCTGGGTGCCCATTGTGGAATTGTCGAAGGAAAGGATTGCGTTGATTCTTTGGAACAACAACGCGATCACTGAACATTAGGCACTCGTCAATAATTGAAAGCGACTCACGTTTTTGGTAGAATTGCGAGAGTTTTCCAGCAGGCGTAACTTTCGGCCAACTACAGTGAGTATAGGTGATTGCTTGCAACAAAGTTTCGTCTGATTGCGTACATTGTTTAATGTCCTCAGCTTTGACAGGCAATCCCCGCACTGCGTCATCAAATTGTCGCTGCATAGCTTGCTTGATGGAGTAGCATGCAATGACTGTACCCTCGTCTGGTTGATCTCGAACCGGGATAAGGCGGGACAGTGCGTCCGCTTGACCAAAATCTTCGGAACGGCGATATTGTATATCGAAATCGTATCCCAAAAGTATGAGAGACCATCGTTGTAACCGGTTTGCAGAATGTGCTGGTATACATTTCTCGAGCCGAATATTGATTTCGAAGGCTTGTGGTCGGTTAGCAACGTAAAATGGCGACCATAGATCAACTTGTGGAATCGTTTGACCGCGAAGATGAGAGCTTATGCTTCTTTTTCGATTTGACCATAGTTGCGTTCGGCTGGAGTCAATGATCGTGAAGCATGCATAATCACCTTTTCGTTTTCATCGGGAAACTTGAGAACAATTACAGCACCAACAACATATCCGTAGTGCGTCAGTAAAATCTTTGATGTTAACAGTGATTTTAGCTTCATAAAAGCTGTTTCGCATTCGCGTGACCAATTCCATGGGACATCTTTTTGAAGAAGTCGATTGAGCGGTGGACGCACAGTATGGAGTGATGGCAGTAGTGCGCTGTAATAACTGATCAAGCCAAGGAATGATCGCAGGGATGCAACATCTTTTGGGGCCGGCATCTGCTGGATTGATTGTATGTTGCCAGGGTCAGGGTGACGTCCACTTTGATCGAAAATGAAACCAAGGTATTTTATTGATTTCATATAGAACGGGTTTTTCTCTAGACGAAGGCGTAAACCACTTTCAGTGATCCGTTTCAACGTCTGGTTGATGCGACCATCGAGTTCTTCTTCGGAGGAACCGACAATGAGTAGATCGTCCAGGTATGCGACCACACCTGGGATGCCAGACATAATGATGTCCATCAGTTGCTGGAAAACGGCTGGAGCAGTATTCACACTAAAAGGTAAACGCTGATACTGGAACAATCCTTTGTGGTATTGATCGTTAACAGTTCTCGTGAATCAGGTGCAACTTCGATCTCCAGATAGGCGTCAGCTAGGTCGAGCTTTGCCGAATACTTACCACCATTGAGCATTGTGAACAAATCATCTGGGACAGGTAATGGGTAGTAATGAGTTTCGAAAACGGCAATCAAACCAGTTGAAAAATCGGCGCATATTCGGATGGATCCATTCGGCTTTTTAACGACAACGATGGGCGCTGCCCAGGCAGAGAATGATACTGGAACCAGAACACCTTGCACTTGTAGCCTTTGAAGTTAAGTTTCGACTTGTGGTAGGGATGCATACGGCACAGGTCGTTTCGGTCGGAATACAGGCTTTGCGTATTTTTATATGGAGATTAGCTTGCGCCTTGTTACATTTTTCAAGTTCGGTTTTAAACACGGTTGCATGTTCAAGCATTGTCGCGTCTTGCTTTTTCAGAAATGTTTCGGTTGTTTGTAACCGATTGCAAATTGCTTTGATTGGAAGGCGAGCCAAATCGAGAAGATCGAACCGATCGAGACCAAACAGGTTGAGTTGTAAATTAGACAAGTAGCACGTGCCTACGACGGTTGAGCTTCGGAATGAGATTTGGTGTTGCAGCTGCCCAGTAAGCTGTACGGAACCCACACAGGCACTAGTGGCGGTCTGCGTCGTAGGATTGAGTTTTGGGGAACCAAGTTTCCGACAGAGTTTTCGGGAAATGATCGTAATGTCCGATGCAGTCTCCAACTGCAATCGAACAGATTTACCGTTGATCTGGACCATTACGAATTTTCTCCGATCGGCTGCGTTGACTTGGAACGTTGCCAAAAGACTGAGAGACTTATTCGAAGGCTTGTGTCAATACCTCGAGCGACCAATACTTTGTTGACAGAAACCATCCTTATGACCAACGATGTAACATAGTTGACATCGGTGTTGCTTGAACGGGCAAAATTTGACGAAATGCCATGCGTCGCATAGCCAACATGCAGAAGGAGGTTTCTTGTATCTTGGCGAAGATTGAGTTGGTTTCTGGAAACCGGGTTGATTCGGGCCAATAATGGTCATCTTCTTTTGTACTGTGTGCACCGTATGTTTGCCATGGTCCCCAAGGTGGACCATAGCCGAATCCCGTTGGAGATTTACCAATCGAAGATATTCGTCACTAATGGCTTGGAGCGTGAGTGAGTGGTCCTGTTCCAGTCGATTGAGGAGCCGGGTCCTGATATCTGTGAAACTGGAAGACTGGAGACGGCATATAAATATTAGCGATTTAAATTGATCATTCGTTACTGAACTAAGCTTAAAACGCTCGCATGCATAACCAGTTTTAGGCATAGATAACGTGTGTTAAAGAGTGATGACCTGTCTCCAAATAGTTGTTTCAGTGTTTCGACCGTCTGTGTGACTGAACGGTCTCGTGGGTTTTGTGGCAAGATAATGTTACAATATTTATCGAGTTCACTGGGACCAAGTTTGCGAAGTAGGAGTGTAACTTTCCATGAATCGTCCTGTGTTGCAAAATCTACGCGGAATAAATCTTCATACCTACGGAACCACGTCTCGAACGTGACATTAGCCTCAGCGTCGAAATTAAATTCATGGATATTATTAGCAATACCATCGACGTATGGTGGAGCACTGCTGCTCACTAGAATACCTGGAATTTTACTTTGAATTAATAATTTCATCAAATTTATTTGCTGTTCGAGCAAAATTTCTAATTTACTCTGATCCATTTAAAAAAATTAAAATCCCCGTCCCCAATGATGTTATATATTACCCGAGTAGAACCCAAGTATTAATTACCCAAAATGTTTAACACTGAAAACCTTTATGTTATTAGTCACAATGGACTAAATAACCCAAACCTACGCGTAGCAAGAACAAAGGCAGGCCGTTCAGACAAAGAGCTTTAGCGTCTCTGACCAAAAATCCATTAGGCTGCCGCTCGTGTGTATTTATACACTGAAACATTATGGCCGACAAAATGGACCAATCAGAATCGAGAATCATAAATTATAATGAGTTATAAGTTATAATGAGTTTTTGAGGAAAATAATAATATTTCCTCAACAAAGGCATTCGATCGCGTCGACCACGGCATTCTCTTACTTAAACTCGCTTCATGCGGTGTTAGGTCATCCTTACTGTCCTGGATGGAGTACTTTCTTCGCGAACGCTCCCTCTGTGTTCGTTTGCGTGACGGCTATTCTGCCCGCTTCCCAATCAAGTGCGGTCTGCCACAAGGCTCCGTTCATGGTCCAAGACTCTTCATCATTTTCATCAATAATATTGGCCAGAACATTGAATCGCCGTTCCTCCTATTTGCGGACTATGTCCGAATCTGGCGCTAACTCAAATCGCCAAGGGATTCACATGCCTTCCAAGATGACTTAGATCGTTCAAGGAATCATCTCCCATTTAACACCTCTAAGTGTTGCGTTCTCCCAATCTGACACTCAGATCCCGTCGATTAGAGTTTGGGCTCAACAGTACTTCAGAGTGTTCGACAAGAAAAAGATCTCGGTATCATCATCCAGCACGATCTCGGTTGCACCACGCAATGCGAACGAGCCGCAGCAGCAGCCAATCGCAACATTTGTTTACTCCGCCGCGCTTTCAGCATGTTTGACCGTTTTCTCTTCCCGACATTGCTGAATGTCTACATCCATCCACACTTGGAGTACGCTGTAAGGCTTGGCAGCCTTGGCTATGCAAAGACGTGTCCCTTCTCGAAAAAGCCGAGCGACGTGCGACAAAGCTCGTCCGTGGTATGCACAACATGTCTTATGAGGAAAGGTTAAAAAGTTTAGATGTATTCTCCGTTACCTACCGTCTTCACCGCGGTGACATGTTACTTACCCCCGGATCTTGACTGACCCCTCCCATCCATGCAACTCCCTATTCGTTCCCTCTCCAAGCACTAACCTCCGAGGACATGAGCTTAAACTGTTACATCAATAAAGCAGGCTTGAATGTCAATACACCTTTTTCTCTGTGAGAGTTTGCAGTCAGTGGAACACTCTCCCAGTCACGCTTTTGAGGCTGCTTCTTGTCGGTTACTTCAAAGGTCTCCTCGATTCCCACATCCATTAAATCTCCCACGCCCAAGAAACAAATACCCCGTAAACACTATTTTTATTATTTTACAAACCCTGCCGCTTTTTTCCCAAACTCACTAGCTCGTGGCAACGGTAAGTTCTCTTTCTATGCCATTTGCATTTTCGTCCCAACTCCGCTAAATCCTTGCCAGTTTCATTGCTCTTCCAGATCCCAGTATCGGAAGTCTGTATACACGCAGTTTCGACTGACCCTGTTCCGGAGGATAATAAACTATTGAACAATTGTATTATTAAACATTCGGCTTGTTTGTACTAGCCAGCTTGGAAGCGATGTGCCATTGATGTTTTTCTGTTATGTTGAAACATTCTATCATGTGGTGTGGACTTCGTACTTGCGTTCGGTAGTACAGTTTTTGTAGTGTTTCATTTACAGATCGTTGGACTTCAGCGACAAATGTAAACTTTTCCACAAGTTAGCAATAAATCATTCAGCTTGACCATTTGACTGTGGATTGTATAGGGTAGAGTGGTTTGTTGCTACACCTTTCGAGTGGAGAAAATCACAAAGTTCATTCGATATGAATAAATACCCTGGCCCAGAAAGAATATAGGATGACATCCGGAGAGGTCCCTTGAAATCGATACTCAAGCGCTCGAAAGGTTGTGTGGCCTTGACTATTGACTATTTATTAGGCCAACGTGGTGGCTTGAAAAAATTAACTTTGACTTCGGCACAAATTCGACAAGAGCTGGTCATTCGTTGTATATCGTCAACAGAATAAGGTTAATTGCGTGAACGGGCGAAGTGAATCTTGCAAGTGACACCAGGGTGAATCATAAGGTGGAGTGATGTTCTATCATCACGAATCGCTTCGCTGCGAACCATTATCTGACCCTGCGTTGGTTGACTCTGATGTTCTTTGGTGCCAAATCTCACTCAAAACTTCCCTCTAACCCTCCCTTGGGCCACAGCGATCATGTTGTCTTGACATTCACCTTTGTCTTTTTCATGGATTACTTCAATGGTCAGTCTAGTGGTCAGTCTACTACAAACCTCGTCCTAAGAGCCGCTGGTTACTGATCTAGGCCTGTTCCACCAACCTGTTGTCTGAAGCAATGTTTACCCCTAATACTCAATAGTCAATAGTTTTATTGTGGTAATAAAAGCTGATAGCTTGTAAGAAACCACTGGGTGGTGTGTACAGAGGGTTGCACAAAGCGTGCTAAAAAGCATACATGATGAGAGAAAAACGTAGGCAAATAGGCCTTATAGCGGGCCATGTTCGCGTATAGCATACACCTTGATCGGACATTTGTGGCTTTTTATAGGGAGAAGTGTCAGCCCAAGACACATTCCCACCACGTGCTCCAGTGCATGACGGACTTGCGGACGGTTGCTTTGGCGTGAGCAACGTTGATGCTTGTAAACTGGGGAGAAAAGACTGGAAAAGTGTTAGTCGTTTATGGATATGTGAGTGGTAGTATAATGGGTAGATCGGAATGGCGAAAGATAAACAAAAGTCACTTGAAAGTTGATTGCCATAGGTGTTTGTCTAGGCGTTGCTTAAACGAAGACAGTGACTCAGCACATACCACCTCCGGCGGGAGAGCGTTCCAGACACGGCATATGCGAAGGGGTAGGAAATACCTTCGACTGTTCAATCGGCTGTTCTGATGAGCAATCTTGAGATTGTGCCCATCGTTCTAAGCGTCTACTAAGATTGGTGATCGGCGAGCCGTCGGTTTCGCAAATAGTTTCGCTCACTGTATTCAGTTTCGAACCAGTAGCTCTAATTAACTGAAACAATTTGCGAGTATTGCCCGATGCGGCTGCAACCTCCATCTCACAAGCACGTTGCGTCCACCAGGACTCGCGGTCATTCTTTAAGCTGGCCTTTAAGCGGGTATTGAATTCTCTCCGAGCACGGTTGTGTTCAGTGCCGGTGGGTAAAGTTCGACGGTGATCGATTAAAGCAAGTGACTGGGCCGAGATCCAAGAGCGTGGCAAAGCGCGGGTGGGTTGACAGCTTTCCGAAGTAGCGCAGGACAGTGCTGTCCGAACGAAGTTCCAGTGCTGCTCAACATCAGACGAGGGTGCTTCTGCGAGCTCCCTGGTCAATGCATGATGGAACTCGGTTCTGACAGCGGGGAGCATCAAAGAGGCGGTGTCTACATGAGTTCGTCTTGCGCGTGCCTTAACCCCAAATTGGAAGTTGACTGTCGCACAGACTAGCGCATGGTCCGAGTCCACACTGGTGGTCCAGTATGAACGGCAATCCTTGATGCTACCACGCCACCTGTAGCTAATAGCAATGTGGTCAATTTGAGACCAGACGTGCTGTGATGGTGAGCGCCATGTGGCCATTCGACGCTGGGAACGCCGAAATGCCGTACTGGAGAGATTGAGGCGGTGATCGCCACAGAATGTGAGCAATCGTTCTCCGTTATCTGAACGCCCGCCATCCAGCCCATACTGACCGCCTAGGTGGCGCTCGTATTCAGACAGGCGACCAACACGAGCGTTGAGATCTCCTGCCATGATTACGACATCTGTCCTGCGTGCCTTGCGAAACAAACTATGCAACTTCTCATAGAAGTTGTCCTTACTGAGATCCCCACTACAGTCCGTTGGAGCGTAGGCAGAAATCACAAACAAATCCCTCCGCGTTTCGCACCGCCTGTTCACCCGACAGTGGCCACGAAATCGTGCACCGCACAGTCTGCTGTCAACGGGAATCCACTCTAAGAGTGATTGCTCAGCACGGGAGCTGAGCGCGATACCGACGCCAGCCAATCCGGCAGAAGAAGCGTCCGGGTCACTAGAGAGGCGCAGGTGGAATCTGCTGTCTGGTTCAGCTGGTGAGACCAACTGACAGACTTCGCTTGTGTCACGGAGACGGGTTTCCGACAAGCAGCAGATATCAATGCCTAACGTCTCCAGCGTTCGTGCAAGGCCGACCTGTTGTCCCGGTTGTAGCAAGGTCCGAACGTTAAACGAAGCTAACCTAAATAAAACCCGCGGGCTTAGAAGAGTTGCAGCAATCGACGGCTGTCTAGACGGCATGAGTCGTACATCAGGTAGAGAGAGCGAATCGGGGATGGTAACATGTGGAGAAGAGGAAATAGAAGCAATAGAGGAGATAGAGGTAGGAATTTCTAGTGCTGTTATTGTCATTGTTTGGGTGTGGGCGTGATACTACCCGGTTGCCCAGGCCGAAGTAGAGGAGTTGATCTTGAGGACTCCCACCTCAAGCCTTTGGCCCGAAAGCCTAACCCGCAAGGCAGCGGAGCGAGATTAAGGATCGCACCTATCGGGGCCGGATACTGTAGGTACAGTTCACAAGCCATTCGCGAGGTAGAGACCAAGCAGGGACTCCCGACATCATCCCAACCAGTCGAGCCGGTGATCCTTGCGGATTCATACGCCTCTTCTGGTATACAATGTCCACGAGGGACAAGGAGACTGTGTTTGTCTGGCTTCTCACCATTGACCAACCTGGTATGAGTAACTCTGAAGATGCCACGAAGACATCACCCAGTATAGCTCAATGGATCATAGAGGCACGCAAGCCGCTGCACCACGTCAAGGTCCAGTCTCAGCGCAACGGAAGGGATCGGCTGTGGTAGGTTTTTGAGGCGGCTGCTTCACGTAATTCCGGTTGTTCGACCTCGGGTGTTGGGTCGGTAATTTTCGGCTCGGATCTAATCCGATTGGTATCGATAGACGAACGAAGGCGAATTTCTGACGGAGCTTTTCATCGGTTCGCATACCAACAGTCGAGCGCCGACGTGACCATACTTTCCGACTGAAATGTTATTTTCGTAATTCGGGGGGCATTGCCTTTATAGTTCGGTGACTTGGGTAGGCGTTTTAGCGACGTCGTGAGTGTGGCGGTTATGTCAGATTGCTGCTGTATAAATCGCCATTGCTCACAGTCGTGAATGGTGTGTTTGGATTCGTCGGCGTCGGAAAGCTCAGGAATGCCGTGTACGTATATACTACGTTTGTCCTTATCCTGCTTCCAGTCAAATGACGGCTTTTTCTTGGCTTGCCGTGCTGCCCATGGTAGGTCGGCGAAGATGCGGATTGTAGTAGGGGATTTGCGAAGTACGTACGTGGAGAGAAACACGGTTTCAGCTACTTCAACGGACTTTAGTGTGACACGCAGAAGTCTGGGTTCTTCTAGGTGAGACGAATTCGGAGGCCTGGACAACCGCACCACGCTATCAGCTTCCGAGGAAACCTGAAGGGTACGGCAAATTTGATCCCATTGCGAAAAGTCTTCGGATAGGCGTTCTTTAAAACACGGCGACTTGGATTCGGGCAAGTTTATGCAGATCAATGTCATTCTACCATCGCGAGAATTCTGCTTAGGGTTTTTCTGTTGTTTAGCAGAAGGACGTGTTGCATCCATCGCTGTGGTCCACAAGAAGATTTCATGTCTACTGCAATACGCTTCACCAGGACTCGACGGCATCCACTTTAAGATGCTGAAAGTAGCCGCGTTGCACATATCTATCTACTTGCCACGTATTTTCAACGTTGGATTAGTGTTCCTGAGTAGAAAGCAATTGGCCTATCTCTCTGATTAAGCGTGGTGGCTATGATTGTAACAGAAGCATCAGTTTCAACTGCGATTGTTTCGCCAACCTCGGGTGTGATTATAACTGCGTTCTCCAGCTCTGATTTCAGATTTAAGAATGTCTGTTGTACATCGTCGGGAATTAAGAATGTTCGATTTGGATTCAGTTTAGAAATTTTATCAGAAAAGTGTCTGATCCACTGACAATAATAGGCAAACATACCAACGATGCGTTCTTGTGTTTTAAGATTATGAAGTGCAGGTATTTCACGAATGGGTGGGAACCGCTTGGGATTAGGTTTTATGGTCCATTTTAATACTTCGTAGATCCTCGATTTGTGTTTCAAACAACTTGTTGATAGTATACGGCTATAAAAGGAAAGGGATGCTTTTATGTATGATTACGAGTTTATAATATAAAGAGGCAGTACAACATAAACAGACAGAATGATATACGACACCCATTGTCATTCGCAAATCAGTTATATTGGTCCACGCCTCCTGACACGCCATTCGAAATGTTGAAAACGTTTTCGTCTAATATCGCAAATGTTACCGAATTTTGTCTGCCGCTGGTTTTGTCTCGGCCATGGGCCAGTGGCCTCCTGGATGGCTAAGTCATTTAGAAGTGTACCCAAAAGACGAAAACGTCTCTTGATAGCTTATGCAAATAAGCAATTAGGGAAA